>MU223786.1:475705-498876 GCA_018584345.1 Thuja plicata | reverse complement strand
AAAGACATGCTGAGCATCACCATGATCTCACAAATCAAATTATCCTTATGAGTCAAGAAGAAAATAGAATAAATGTGGAACTCATTGAGAGAATACAGATTATCGGTGAACTAAGAGAAGAAAATGAGAAGCTAAAACATGAGGTTAGAATTCAGCAACAACATAATGAGATTATCAGAAAGGCTGAAGAAAGAAATAAAATAATGGATGACTTTCTTGGAGGACAATGAAGAGTCAACAACAACAACGGTATAGGCTTTACCAAAAATGGAGAACCATCAAATCCAAAGAATGTCTGTGAAAATCCAAGACCAAGAAAGCTATCATGCAAGCACTATGGAAAGCAAGGGCACACATCAAATGTGTGCAGAGGTAAAATGAAAGGTACTCCTAAATCTACACCTACATCTTCATTCATAGGATTTTGTTATAAATGTAACAAGAAAGGACATAAGGCTTATGAATGCAAGAGCAAGATAGAAAAGCCAAAGAAGGAAACCTACATGGAAAAATATTGTCCTACATGCAAGATGAATTGAAACACATCTAAAGAATGCTAGAAAAAGAAAAGGCAAGCATGGAATCCAAAAGGTAAAGAAGTTCCTTATCAACCAAAGAGAATCGATAATCAATATGTATGGGATTACAAATCTTGGACAAACTATACATCATGTGGTAGATATCGTCACATTGCTGAAAACTGCATGAGAGAATGGACCAAAAGGTCTAGAGGATGGTCAAACCCCAAAATGGCATGCTTACACTATCATAAAGTTGGTCATCTCAAGAAAGACTGCAAAGACCGATTGATAGAAACAAGCACATATCCCAATGGAAACACCATTGAAGATATCCGGAGGGCAAGAGACAAAATGTGAATAAAAGCTTCAAACAATGATGAAGCTGGGCCAAGAAATGCAAATGGTGACACCCCATCCAGTGACACCACCAACTCCACTTGAGATAAACAAGTAAGTATGGAACTGCACTATACCAAGCTATATTTTACATCAGTTCCATTATACAAATTGATAGATAGTCAAAATTTGGATAATCCAAAGATGCATATTACTTTACTTGTTACTAATCTAAGAATGCAACACCGTCGGTAAACACTTACCAAAATCATCAGTGAACACAATAATGAGTTGTTTACACTAACTAGAAATTGTCAGTCAACTAGTAACTCGACGACCGTCGGTAAGAAAGCAAAGTTCAAAAATGGTTGTGACAGAATACCGATATCCGTCGGTAAAATAAAAGTTGTTAACAACTGCCTAAAGCATCATGTCTTCACCGATGATGATTTGAACCATTCTCCTGATGAAACCTATCTTCACATTCTGATGAGTTATTGAGAGTTTATTGCAAATACTTAGGTCATAAAGTCTATAAATAGTCGATGGGACAACTTCATTTTTCACCTGCGATTTGAAGAGAAAGCAAAGCAAAAACCAAGTGATTGAAGAGCAGAAAGTAGAAGCATCTCCAGATTGATTTAGCACATAGATAATAGATTCTTCACCACTATTATGAATTGAAGTAAGTACCAAAGGCACTGAAAGATCTTTGTCATTATTTTGTCAAGAAAGACCTAATTTTGAGAAAACCCTAAATACTTGAAAAACAATGGCAGCCACATCAAGAAATTCTAAGTTGAAGAATGAAAATAAGAATATGGTGAAACTGATCAAGAGTAGCACATGTGTAGAGCCTAAGTACAAAATGTGTCCAAAAATTGCATCAAAACCCGATGAAGATGGCACATTTTCAAAAATTTTGCCTAGGGTTTTTCTCATAGAAGATGTTAGGTCTTATATTCACTGCAAGATCGCAGAAATAGGTGATCTTGAAATGGATGAATCTTTCAAGAAGCTATGTGATGCTGAAGGAAAACTAAAAGAAGAACACAAACACTTGGAGGTCAAAGGGTTAATCAATGCCCTACATTTCCTAAGGGAATTCAAAATAGAATGGATTAGGTTAGTCTTGAGTAGGATGTATGATAACAAACTATGGCTAGACCAACCCAAAAAAATAACCAAGGATGTTCTTCACACTGTCACTGGTTATCTGATAACTGACAAGCCTAGGGCACACAAGCATCCATCCATGAAAGAAGTTACAAAATGCACCAATGCAGAAGGAGATAACAAAGGTCTCAAAGTGAACACAATCACCAATGATGAGCTAAAATTTGGTGCATGTGTTATTGGGTACAAAATCTTTCAAGCCAGTAGAATGAACAACATTTATGCAATAGTAGTAAGTATAGCTTACAAGATTGTAACAAAAGGAATTCAAATGGATTTGTGTGAGATCCTATTGAAACAACTTGATGAGAATATGATCAAAATCAGGTCTGCAAAGAGAAACACATGTAAGTTTGGATCACTTATCATGTGTACATTTTTCTATTTTCAAGAATACTTTCCTTCAGTAGGAAAAGTTATATGGGACACTACCAAACTAGTAACCCAACAGGTTAGTGAACTGATTAAGTCACTAGGAGACAACTTTGAGTCTTTTATGTCTACATACTTCCATGAGTTCAAGGAAAAGATGATGGAAAGAACTAGGATTCCTGAACAACTAGTTGAAAAACACAAAGATGAGATATGTTTCATGGCAGACACAGACTACACTCATATCAAACTAGTTGTACCAAGAACAGCCTTGTTAGCACCATTAGACTATGAGATCAATATTGATCAAGCTACAAGTGCTATTGAGGCACTAGTCAATGAGCCCATTGATAAGAAACAACCAAGGTTTGGAACATATGAGGAGGCCAAATCTAAAATAAAACAAAGCCTAGAAGTCAAAAATACTATAAACAAGAAAGATAAAATGATTAAGAATCTCAAGAAGATTCTATCGGTCTCTGAAGTAGAGCGGGATCAACAGGAGGAAACTGATGAATAGGGCACCATCAGTGAAGAACTAGAAGAAAATAAATTAGATACAGAGGCTACTAAATCTGATACACCTCCATCTCCACCTCTTGCAAAGAAGCAAAGGACAAGAAGTCAAACTCCTACTACTGATACCACACCACTTAAGAAAGGTCAAGTAAGGACCTATATGAGGAAGCAGCTAGCAAAAAGAACAAAATAACAACCTATCAAAACCATACCACCAAAGAAAAGAAAAATGTTTGTTAGGACAAAGGATGACTTAGATGACACCAAAGATGATGAGCCAGATGTAGTAAAGAAGAACTTCAGAAATCAAATGGTAGGTAAAGTTGACAAATCAATTGCTACTCATGGCATAATGACTAATAAAAAGATCAAACAATGGGATACACTGAATCTAGAGGATCAGAATAAAATACAAGAGGTGGTCATAAAATCAATGATCAAGAACAAGTATGCCCCTACTAAATTTGTAAATCAAATACCTGAAGAGCTAGGTAAAATCGTATACCAAAAGTGGTCGTATGCCTTGAAAATAGAGAGAGAAGCAAGAGAAAGAGTTCTTGTGAGACTAATGCCTCCTGAATCCAAAGTTGAAGAGATAAAAGAAGTACTAAAGAAACACTCAAGTAAATTTGTAGCCAAAATAAGGGCTTACAAAGTACTAGAGAACAAGTTTATAGAACTGGATTCAATGACAGAAACCAAATGGAGACATCTCTTGGATCTACCGGTAGAGTCAACAGGTGTTGAGAAGCAATTACTTCTCACAACACACCTCACATAGAGGAAGAGACAGATAATGCAAGTCCTCAGCATATTTCTCTAGACAATCAAGAAAGTGATGATGAGCCTATTAACTTAGATATAGGCATGGATGATAATATCCAAGATATCACTAACTATGATTCTAAAAATGACCCAAAGAAGAACTTGATGATGTAATATTTATCACACTTAAGGATCAACAAAGCCATCAAGCACCGCAAACATCAGATGGTAAGATAGTTGACATTGTTGATGAACAAGTGCATGACACTTCAATCATGCACTCAAAAGTGCAAGACCCTGCACAAGATATACAAAAAGATGAGGATGTCACTGCTGACAAGGTACTAACCGATGAGCAGGACACCAATACTAACAAAGCCCAAGCTACAACTCAAAGTAACATGCTTGTCCTAATGAAGGCAATAAACATACTAGAGGGAAATAATGGATCAATTGAAAAGGAAACAAGGACACCCAAAGACAAGGGTGATGAAGAAGCCAAAGGGACAATAGATACAACTGCAAAGCAACCTACAACTGATGATCAGAAAGATACATCTACTGATCAGAATAAGGAAGAAACTCAAAAGGAAACAAGGGACAAGCCTTTAGAGAAAGGTGAAGAAGGAAAGAAGGATGAAAAAGAAAAGAAATCAGGAGCACATTCTATAGAAACACCCAAGGTTAATGAAGAGATGTCTTCACATAACCGACAGATGCCCATAGAGTAGAAGACACAAGATGCATCATCTACAAAACCTTCACCAAGCAATTCAGAATGAACAAATGAACTATCTATGGTAGTTCATACATCTGCATCCCCTCAAATCTCAAAGAAGAAGAAAGGAAAGAATAAGAATCCAATAACTCTGGACAAAATTATTGAGAATCCAGTATATGATCCAAAAACATTGGATCTGACAGCATTGAAAAAATATGCAAATCTGTGTGAAAGAAAATCTATACAAGACAAGCTGGAGAGGACGGAAAAAGAGGCCAAGGTACTGGAAGTAGCAAGAAATATACTTCAACAAATTGTACCAGACATAGATATTGATCAAAAATCTCCAATGCCTGATCAACTGGTTATACTCATAGATGCAATAACATCTCAGAACACCGATGTTGAGAAGGCTATGGAAGAGAAACTTGAACAAAAGTATGAATTCAAGCTCGTAGAGAAAATAAGCCAGGAAGTGGCACTGAAAAAGGTCAAGCTATCTGAATTGGTAAGTACAATTGGTCCAATTATGTCAGAAGTTGTTACCTTAATAAAGAAATTGTGCACTTTAGATCTACTCACTCAGGAGTATACCAATAAGATAGCAAAAATAGATGTTGATCTTAAGTCCAGTGCACAGAATCTAGCCAACACAGAAGAAGCACTTAAATTGCACAATGAACAGATCATACAGGCTAGGAAACAAAGACAGGACATTCAGTTTGCAGAGATGAGGTCAATGAGCTCCAAGTTAAGCTCTTACCGACACTTACACTACTGCAACAAAATATGACACAGGCAAATACTCTAATTGCCACCCCTAAAATGACTATCCTAGACAACATTTATGATATGCACGCAAGACTAGAGCTGCAACACATGGCACTAGAATAGTTGAAAGAACAATGGGAGAAACTACTGGAAGATATCAAAATTACCCATTCTAACATTTTTGACACACTGTAAGTTGCACATTTTTGTCACAATTTTGGCATATTGTAAGTTGTACATTTTTGTCATTAGTATCAAAGAAAGGGGGAATTTGATATGTACATCACCTCACTTAAAAGGAGGAAATCATATGTATAGTGGAAGAAAAGGGAAATAATGTACATACAAAGAATAAATAGTATACATGTACATATACATACACTATACCGATGCACACAGTAAGGTGGAGTCATATTATGACAAGGATATAAACATGGTGTATACATACCAAAAGAGTTTAGTATTATGCACATATCAGTTTTTGATACTAATGTCAAAGGGGGAGATTGAAGGCATTATATTTTTCCATTAGTATACTTAGAGAAAAACATGATCTACACCATCGGTTTACCCTACACCAACAGACAGGGCAAAGCACTATCCGATGCCAAGGTTACCCGAAAAACACTGTTAAGTGTTATCTGATGATAAAAAGATAAAAGATACCCGATGAGTAACAACAGTGCTACCCGATGAACAGTTCAGTCAAGGAACGCCGACAGAATGCAAGTTCAAACTGACGACCAAGAACCGACAGTCAGTTACATCCCGCAAAAAGTGGATCTAACTTTCCACGCCAGATAAATCATTGAAGTTGTATTTATAACTTCTTGATTTTCTTTTAAATCCATTATGTGCAGAGGAAGAAATGTAATTATTATTGTTTTAATTAGTTTTACTGTTTTAAAACATGCAAACTGAAGATCAAGGTGAAGTTGTAAACCTTGGATCCTGAGAGTTAACATTGTAATACGTAAATTCCAAGAAAGGTCAAATACTTGTATAAATAGATGCTTAATCCATTGATAAAGAGGAATTGATCAATGAAGATAGTAGCCACAGAGAGAAACTAAAGACTAGACAGAGAATTCATGCAGAAAAATACAAACATAATCAAATCAATTTTTTCAAGAACAAAACAGAGACTACCGATAAGTAGAGAAAAGGTATTCATCAATCACTTAAGGTGATATTATTATTGTAAAAACTTTAATGGATTTGTAATTCAGAAATAGTAGATTACATACAGTCAGGTCAACATTTGTACTCATTCTAACAAGTGTAGTACACTAATGAAATCCTTTCAAGAAAGGTGGGCTTAACTATCCTATTGTAAATATCATAATTGAGTGCACACTTAAATCAGTGTTGCTAAATCTCTTAACAAAGTAGATCTTAACAGGTCTCCACCTTAATACTCTTAACAAGGTAGATCATCAGAAGTGATCAAATTGTAAGCCTTAACTGGATCCCTTCCATTCTACAGATAATGAAGTTTTGTGGGTGCCATCCCCACCACAGTTTTTACTTCCTAATAGGAGTTTTCTGTGATACCATATCTTGTGTTATGTGTTTATCAATTTCATGAATGTTTCTATGAATTATTGAAAACTATTAAAGATTATGAAGAAATAATATATAAAAGAAAGAATAACAGTAATGGTTGGTAAATCAAAATTGAAAGATTACTAATGATGAATTGTGTAAGGTGTTAAAAGTTCTAGAGGTACTGATTCACCCCTCCCCTCTCAGTACTACTTCCCATTAATTCCAACATACCATTATGTAACCTTCTTCTTCTACAAACATTTTTTATGATGAAAAAGTTGAAGAAGCCAACTATGTTGTTAATCATGTTGAGCGTGTCCAACCTAAACCTAAACCTCAACCTCAATCTTGCATTACCTCTAATCCTGTTGAAACAGTTACTACACCTGATGGTATTCTTTATATTTTCGCTAGGTTTGATGGTATTCCTTCTTGTGGTACCCTTGTTGATCCCAATTGCATGGTAAATGTGATAATTGAAGAGCACCCTTTAGTAGATAATTACATAAGGATTCCCATGATAAATATGATGTTTTGATTCAAACTTGCAATGGTTTTTTATCCTCCACATGGTTTCATTTATTTTCTTGTGGAAGTTTGTGGTAAAACTATGGATACTACTTTTGTTTTCATTCCTACTTCCGATCAATTTCAATTTAAACTTGGTCTTCCTTGCTTTACCTCTATGAAATTTGTTGCTTCTCCTATTCATAAATGCCTTCAATTTCCTCATAATGGAGAAATCATGACTGTTAACCATAGTATTTATCAACCTTCAATGCCTCGTGACTTGGTTAACCTTGACGTATTTTGGCCCTCTATGACTCAACTATCTAGAGTCTTTCCTGATTATCTTTTCCAATCCTACCAAGCTTTCAAGATCCAAAAGATTTGTGAATTAAGAAAACTGAAGGATGATCCTACTTGTGGCCTTCTTCCTACACCACCTATTCCTGCTTTTATGTTCTTTTGTTCCAGATCCTATTGCTTCTTCACATGCTCCTCCTATCATATCTCATCCTAGTGTGCTTCCTTTAGTTCTTCCTCTTAAATAATAAAAGGACCATATGTTGATTGATCCTATTCCACCTCAAATATTTGGCAAAACTAAATGAAACCATCGTGATCATGATCATCATCACAAATGTTGTACTAGATCCCATGAACGTGATTCTCAAACATTTTTCACCTCATTCCTCTCCTCTACTTCACTCTCCTTTTGCCAAACCATTCTTGTGCCTATGGAGGAAGTGAATTTAAATAAAGTTAAAATGAACAAACATGACAATACTATTCATATCTTGGATTCTATCATAATTAATCTTGATGAAGAAGATACTCTTGATGATGGTCATGATACTAACAATGATATGCATGCTAGTGATTCTTATGATATGTATGAGAATATTAATCTTGATAATGATTTTCCAGCTATGCTTTCACAACAATTATCTATTTCTACTAACCCTGAACATAACGACCTTTCTTCACAACAGGGTCCTTGTTTGGCTATTTTTTCCTCTGTTGTGCTTGATATTGCTCCTCTTGCAATTTTCCCACCTTCCCTAAACACTATGGACCGATATGGGGGCAAGCGACATTCTTGACTATCTCCTCTTGTATAGTGGATCCTTTATTTTCTTTTCTTTGTTTGTTTGTTTGTCATAATGTGATTTCCCTGTGATGTGTTTCTTGTTACATGTATTATTTATATTCCTTTAAATGATCATTGTTTCTTTGTTGGTGCAAGGTGATAAAGGAAACACGATCTCTAAATATTTATTCTATTTTTATCCTCTTATTTGATATGTTGTGCACATACCATTGTTCGTAAATGTGTGTTTTTGTTGTCTATTTGGGATAATGCAAAGCAGTAGCACCTATTCCTTTTGGTCTCCATGTTGCTATCCAAAAAGACTCTTCTTCATGTCTCTTATGTTCCTTTATTCCATTGTGTTGTAGTTCTACTTCCTTTGGGGAATGATGAAAATTCATTTTGACATAATTATGATGTACATTAGCTATCATATGACCTACTGACCCCAGAGTTGGTAGATCCCTCTTGTGTTCTCTTTTTTTTTTCATGTGCTCATTTCCCTTTATATTTTCTTTCTTGGGGACATTTCACAATGGAAACATCTTTAGTGGATACATGTATGCTCTATTAAATCCATTTCTCTTGTTAAGACACTTGCAATAGGTTTCACTTGGGAGCATACACTCCTCTCAAATTTTGCACACACTCATAAATTTTGATACTTTTGTACATTTTGGATCCTTTATGGAAACACAAATCCTTAAGGCCCAATCCCCGCATTTATAGTTTCGATCCGTTAAGGAAACACAAATCCTTAATGCCTAATTGTTTTTTGTCAGATTCTCTTTTGGATGCAATCCTTAAGGGTGGATTCTCGATGGGTTGACTAGCACAACACACAAACCTTGCTAGGATATCAATGCCATATTTATAGCTAGGCTATCAATGCCATCTTATGTGCCATGTTTAGAGAATACTAGTCCTTATAGATTTAAAGAATAAAATGAAGAAAAAATTTAACTTTGAAATGAATCCAATATCTATTGCAAGCCCTAGTTATTGGAATGATTAGAAACCATGATTTGTATTTTAATAGAATCATTCAAATCACTCACCTTTTTTTCTAAAAAAGAAACTAGAAAAAAGAGAGCTCCCTCAAAAAAATCATGATTCAAATTGGTATTCAATCTTCTAAATTGTGGTGTATGCGTGTCGATTAACCCCCGATTTCATGCTTACAATAATTATGCTATTTTTTTAATAAATAATTAATAAATTTATATATTATTGTATCATCCTAAAAGTTATAACCCATTAATTTGGAAGCTCAAAGGACCTAGTAGGACCCATTTTAGTGATATCCTAGAACACATGCATTTGTGCTTTATTTCCCACTTTTTCCTATATTTTCCACCTCATTTCCCTTGAAGATCTCAATACCTCTTAGGATCTGGGGGGTTTTCTTGGTTTTTACACCTTGAGGTATAGGTATACCTCGATCTATACCTGGTATAGGTCTACCTTGACCTATACCTAGTGTAGGTTGACCTTGACATATACCCATGGTTCTTAACTTTGATTGGCTCCCGGGCCTGATGTGAGGTATTTCCTTTTCCTGCTCTCCTTTGTCAGCCTTTGTGAATTTGAACTCTGAGTTACAATAAAAGGAGATTTTTTCCCTTCATTTGGGAGATTCACAAAAGAAGAAAAAAAAATTATGCAAGCTATCTACATGTTTTGCAAGAAAGCTTTCAATTTCAAGGTGAATTCAAGGAGTTTAAGCAATCCAAGCAAGGATTAATTGATGGAATTCATCCATCCCCTCAAGCATGCATTTCCTTCCATTGATCTAACTTCTTTCTTCATGGGAGATAGTGGAGTTGTCCATCAAGGAGAAGATCTACATTTGCACTTGCATTACACACCTCTCTTCATTAAAGCACATCAAGAACATGTACATCCATGATCTATGATTTGGTGATTGTAGATCCATTGTATTTTTTAATACATTCTAAATTCTACATACAAGCATTCATACATCTTTGTGGATACCGGATTCAAATCCATTCACGGAGATTTGGCAAGCAAGGTGAATACTAACATTCATCCTTGTTTTTACATGCTTTACATAATTTGTCTCATTTTCAAAATTAATTCCTAAATGGGATCTTAACCAAGGCAAGACCCTTCCCCCCAAAAAATTCCCTTTTCCTTGTGTGTGGGATCAGACTCGTAGACTTTTAGACTTTCAGACTTAGAACATGCAAATCTAGGGTTACAATGTTTGTTTCAAACTAGAAATTTCCATTTGTAGCTTGTTAGTTATAGGTAAACCTTGAACTATACCCCATGTAGACCTATATTAGGGAAGTCAACCTATTTCTGTGACCTCCAAAATTCCACATTCATAACATTCCAGCCTCCAGATTCTAGATCCAACACAGTTTTAGCTTCTGATACAGTCTGATAACCATTTTCCAAATCTGAAATTGCATATTTCATTTGCCTTCAAAGTGAGTATAATCCTTCTTTGTCATTTAATATCACTTATTCTTATCATATAAAGTATTGTCCATACTTTTATATGTACTTGCTTTACTTGCATTTTATCTAAGCAATTAAAAAAACACATAAACAAAAATGAAAAGCACACTCAAGGAAGAAAAAGCAAAGATACATTTGAATTGAAACCCCTAAAAGGACTTGAATTTTCCATTAGTACCCCTACATCAATTTGGGTTATGCTAATATTATATGGGTCCTCCAAGGGTTACATTTAAGGGACTCCCTAATGCAAAGGTGATAGCAAGAAGTGTGGACTTGGTCCTTTCTCTTCCTTGAGATATCCAACTCAACTTATGCTTTCCTTCGATCCTAGATCATTCTTTACACAATATTGTCTACCTATTAAAGGTGGTAGAACTACTAACTGACCTTTCCCAATTGAATACCATTCAATTCAAGATCTTGCAATTTTGAGTTTTAGGGACACTAGCCCTATTTCAAGCCACAAACTATAAGTCTTCACCACTGAATAAACCAACCCCAACTAGATATGGGGAAACCTTCCTTATTTCATAAGGACTAATAGTAACCCTTTGGTTTTGTCCTCCAACTGTCGTACAGGACCTATCTAGGGTTGTCCTAGAATTCCTTGTAGGTTTATCCGAGTGGTTTTTTGGACTTAACTTTTCCTCCTGATCACCTTTTAGGAAAATAAGGATATATATAGATACCCTTTTGTAATTTATGTCAAACCCCAAAGCCCTATATTTCAACTCCACTCCAGCAACACCTATCACCCACCAAGTTCACACACCTAATTGGTCAAATAAGGCTTGGTTATCAAAGAAAGTACTAGAAATTGGGTACATGGGATTGAAACAGTGCTTCATACCTCTTAAAATAACTCCCCACAACTCAAATCCACTCTTATTTCACTCAAATAGACTATCCATTTAACATAACACTTCATTCCTCTTCGTTCTAGGCTGAATACATTGAGCTATTCAACCTAGGGCTTGATGCATGAGGGCCTTACCCTTTGAGCCATCTTTTGAGCTTTTATAATCCTTAAATATACCATACTAAATTGAATTTTATAGGTTCTTATTGAATTACACTCGACAGAATGCAAGTTAGGACTCCATTGGTGAAATGTGCTTCTAACAAGCCTCTTTCTAGACTATTATTGGAAAACTTAATCAAAAACACCTCAAACCAAAACTAAATAACTTTAAACCAATTGGAAGGTAATTCTACCATAGACAGAATTAAAAAAATCAACTTATTTTTTAAATATTGCACTAGACACGGTTGTACAACTCAGAAATGCTCAAAAAAACTCTTCATCTTCCATTCCAATTGCATCAAAACTTCAATACAGAACTTCTAACCATCTTGGTTCGAAGTAAGCACTTAAAAAAACTTCATATGTGAAGTAAAATTGATCCAAAACTCCCTATGACTGTTGGCCTTCCATCTTGCAACTCTTGAGAAACTTTTGGAAGTTGCATGAGCAACATTTTGACACCTTTTGCAACATTTGGAAAAATCTTGTCTTTTTGCACTTGAATAATTTTGGATTGAATCCAAGCCTATAAACTTGACTTAATATGACCAAAATCACATGGATGCAAATAATTTAACACTAATGACTCCTAAAAACATAAAATATTTCTTAAAGCAACTTAAGCCTAACTAGATGATCCAGATGGACTAAGGCATCTCTAGGCTCATAAGATTGCCTAAGAGATACTTGACCAAACACATGGATCCATAATAAAAATAGGATGATCTTATAAGATCAATCCATTTATTACAAACTCAAATCTTGCAAAGTGACAATCAATCAGTGACAGTCATGGGTGCACTGCACCATACTCCCTAAGACAAAATTAACTCAAGTACCTTGAGTTGGGAGATATTTTAGATTGAAACTATTCTTCTTGACATCTTCAAGTGTCAACCAACTAGCATCCTCTAATCAATGGTGTTTCCATTTGACTATATATTCATAGAAAGTAGACCTCCTGGTTTGTTTGGCTATCCTCTTGTCTAGTATACAGTCAATCTCTTATGTTGTTTGTTTAGGTAGATCTTGTAGCTCCTTGTTCTATGGAAGATCTTGAGCATCTGCAATGGAGACATTAGTGTAAGATCAAAATTTGGGTTATTCAAAGGATCTCCTAAGTAAGATTTGCATAAAGAGAATTGCATAAAGAAAGATATCCTAAGTCCAATTTCAGTCTTTTACACTTAATTAATATGATAAGAAATGGAGGAAAGCTTGCAAAGAAATAGTGGGATAAGATACCTATGTCATAATATAGAAGATCTAGAAAAACTCATTTTCTGAGGCCTGTATTAAGTTTCTGGAAAATTTGAAGCATGATCTGAAACCAGAACACAGAGACGAACAAAACCCAGAAATATTTTTCTTTTCCAACATCGTCTTATGAAAAATGTTGACCTTAACCCACAAATGTCACCCCTAACCCAATAATGTCGACCCTGACCTACATAGTGTCGATAGAAAATTTGTTCATGGATCTCGGTAGTTCACTGAAAAGAGTATCCAAATCTGGTCTCAAATCTATTGTTCTGCACCTGTAACTCCTGAAAATAACACCTACAAATATCTGAAAAGAGGGGTTTTGGGGTGGCTATATAGGGTTTTGCCTTAGTCAAACCCCCATTTTGGTGATCTCCACCTCCATGAATAGCCAAATATAGAATGTATGTGTGTGTGTATTGCTCTTTTGAAAAGAGTCTTTAACTATGCAATATCAAGATCTAATCTTCTAGATTAACAATCCTAACATAACATAGAAATGAGAAAGCAATGCATAGATTTGAATATGAAAAAAAAATCATACCAAGCCCCCAAGGCTAAAGTATTCCCATCAACTCACAATCTATAATTTCTACCCCATGATAATGTCCTTTGAGTGCTTGAATGTTGAGAATAGTATATCTCAAGAGATTGCCTTCTTGCCTCAATGAAGATCCACAATAGCTTGTCCTCAAAATGCTTGATTGAAGTATGATGTGTCCTCCTAGCTTTTCTCTCTATATCATCCTCTTGCTTTTTTGCATCATCATGTCATCTCCCGATTTTATCTCATGACCAAATGAAGGCAAAAGAGAGTGGTTATATAGAGATCTCAATATAGGCCTCCTAGGGCAATACAAGGGACCCAAATTCAAATTTCACCTCAAATCATGGTCCAATAAAAATCACCAACCAAGAAGGGAATATATTAATACAAATATCAGAGAAAACACTTCCGCATCTGAACCTAGGGACCTATTTTAAGTTTCGGACCCCGATAAGCTCCAGATTTGAAAGCGGGGACCAACACCTAACAAATGTCTATGTTGACCTTGGCCTTGACCTAGGTTAAGGTCAAATTTGACCCTGACCTAGGTCAAGGTTGACCTTGACCCTAACCTGGGTCAAGGTTGACCTCGACCTTGACCTAAGGTTTCAGGCAGGTCACCAGAAAGTTTCTAAGGGGTTCCCAAGTCAGCCGGGGACCTAGGAAGGTGAGGGAATGTTCCATAATATTAAGAAGGCATGAAGGCCTAGAGAGATCAGGATGAGGCCTAGGAGGACCAATACATAGGTCCTACCTAGAGAAAAGATCCATGGAGAGGGAAATCCAGGAGGATCCACAAGATCCTAACCCTAATTTCACCTAATCATGTAGAATCAATCACAAATGTATCCTAAATGCAAATCTAATATGATAACATATTGAATCAGGGTGCTAAACCTATCAAAATGGAAGTGCTTCCATTTTAAGATGATACATTTAGCCCCCACTTTATCTTATATATGATACTATGTGAATGTGCAAGCTAAAGTAAGAAAACATCATAAAGTATAAAAAGGATATAGCCAAGTCCAAAATTCAAAGATCCTGCAAGAAACCATTAGTATCTGCAACCTGTAGCATACAAGGTTAATTAAAATACATAGAGCACCTAAGTCTTACTATGATGATTTTGAGAAGTATATAGATCTCCTTATGCCCCCCCTGATTCTGCTTACTAATTCATGGAAGGTGAAACAAGGTGATAAGGTGATTTCTATATACTGAATATGCAATTTGTTGAAAATTCTTTTCCTGAACTAGTTATAAGGGTCCTAAACTTTCCTAAACTGATTCAAGAGGTTAGGTATCTGAATCATGATTCCAATGCTTCTAACGACATTGAAAACAGAGCTACCAAACTCAAGTTATGATGGAAAGAATAGATGTCTATCTAAATGCATATAAAGGGAAAATTCGAGTTTAGCCTAAATAATTTCAAATGAAACCCTAGTAAAACCCTAATTTAATACCTATAAATAATAGGAGGAGACCCTTACCACCTCATTCTTACCATTTGCAAAATTTGAAAAAGGAGACAAGATGTCGAAGAGAGAGGAATTTTGAGTGAGCTGCATGGAGGTCTTGAGGGAGCGCCTGGCTAGCAGACAACCATTGCCTGAGGTAAGTACCTATTTCTAATGCCTGTGATTGAAAATTTCATGTTTTTACAAGGATGGTCAACCCTGACCCAATAAGGTTGACCTTGATTGGGAAGGTTCTATCCTTTTTGGGGTGAAGGTTGACCCTGACCCATAAAGGTCGACCCTGACCCAATAAGGTTGACCCTGATTGGGAAGGTTCTGTCCTTTTTGGGGTGAAGGTTGACCATGACCCATAAAGGTTGACCCTGACCCAAAAAGGTCGACCTTGACCAAGTCATGTGGGTACAATAGATGTTTGATGCGAAAGTATTGATATGATTCATGTTTGTGCTTATAGGATCCTGTCTGTCTTCGAGAGCATCCCTTCGGAGGGTTACTACTATCTGTCAGAGGGAATGTTTCTGAGCTATAGTAGGAGGAGATACAATTATTGAGAGATGTGGTATTGTATTGGGTAGTAGTTCTACCACAGCTGAGGTTCCATTGGTCTATGATATCAGCCATGATAGAGAGATGGAATGAGGATACTTGTTCCTTCCATCTTCCTTCAGGTGAGATCACGATCATGCTAGAGGATGTGTACAGGATCCTACGACTTCTGATCTGATATTTTTGCAAATATGGAGTATTTTTTGGGATGAGTACCATAGATAAGGACCCGATTAGATCAGATATATTTGGTAGCCATACTAGCAAGTCTGACACCTTTGGTACAAAGAGTGGTGATATGTATACTTGATTTGGTTGTAGTGCCCAACATAAAGGGTACAGTATCTTTAGCACCACTCACTCATATCGTACATAGGATGGAGAGTGATAGGGTCACTATCTCATGGGGCCATAGAATGTTGGCTCATATTTTTCATGAGCTGGGTCAGTTAGTGAGATACCAGCGGGAGAGTCTTACAGTGTGCACCTTGCTATAGGTTTGGATGTTTGAGAATTACACATGTACATGACCATAGGGTACTCCTGCAATGATAGATGCAAGCACACCGAGAGCCTTTGCATATCCCCTAGAAGATGTCTGGCAGTACAGAGATATCCTCTATTAGAGAGTATTCCTTGACCGTATACCAGGTATAGATGTGATATGGAGTCCTTAATGTCAGATGATAGAGTGGTCAGATACTCAAAATCAATTGAGACATTCACGGTAGTGCAAGCTACTAGAAGGTCCTACCAATCATGTCGTGATGTCATACTACTCTGATAGGGTGATGAGATAGTTTGGTTTGATACAGGGGGTCCCTCAGGCAGTACCTTAGTATGCATATCCAAAAAGAACTATTAAACACCTGGTGCCATACACCAACCTACAGTAGCTGATATTATGGATAGTGAGACAGATGAGATAGAGGATATAGAAGTAGCCCCTGAGATATCCTATGCAGGTGTTAGCAGAGAATATATCAGATACTAGAGTTTATAGGGGACCCATCCTATCTTCCCTGATGACTACCCCACAGGTGATCTAGGTCCTTCAGAGAGGAACTACCGAGGAGATGACATACAAGTAGGAGAGGAGGAGGATCAGAGAGATGAGGAGGAGCCTCCCTTTGAGGGAGATCCTATGGAGGAGGAGAGAGCAGAGGAGATGCCCCCAGGCCGTAGTATAGGGACCGGTGATCAGGCAGTCTATATTTCTCCCTTGAGATCACGATGACCTCCTCAAGCACACACAAAGACACCACCACCCAGACCTAGACAGAGCGAGTGAGGAGAGAGTAGTCATTCCATGCCCCCACCATCTAGATCCTTTGGTGATACCTAGGCAGGAGATCCAGGTATGATATAGCTTTTAGAATGTTTTGAATAGATATTTTGTCTAGAAGAAGAATTTAAAGAAGTTTTACATTTTGAATTTTTGCAGGGAGCATAGCAGAATGGAGGATTTTTGTATCTGAGGTTCTAAAGGATACATGTATATCCTACTGACTATCAACTAGCGAGAGAGTCCCTTATAGGACAAAGGGATACCAGAAGGCATGCAGATATCTTCCTATATGTACAGTGAGAATTGAGGTTATGCAAATAAAGAGAAGAGAAATTGATGGCTGACCTATAGAGAGCCTAGGAGCATGTCCACGAGATGAGCATATCATGGATTCACACACAGACTACCATTCTGAGATCCTATGCCTCACACCACAGATCCGAGAGAGCTAGGAGCCACCGACCTTCAGAGCACAGGGATAGAGATTGATAGATATGGCACATGTACCACATATGTACAAAACTCAGAAAAATTTTATTTATAAAGAAAACTTTGTTTTTGAACAATTAGTTCTTATGATTGATTACTTTTATTTTCATCAATGCACAAAACTTAACAAAAGAAAGAGGAAAGGAAAATATGTATGAATGTATTCTAATTTACATAACTTATAAAATATTTATTCTATAAGGAACACATACATACATAAAGTAAGAATGATGAATTAGGGAAAATAACATTTGAGATGCATAATATTAATAGGTTCCTTAAGAGGAATATCATTCATATCAGCAATTTTATAAGCACCTGAAGTAAAATCCTCAATTACTACAAAGGGTCCAAGCCAATTTGGACTAAATTTTCCTTTCTCACCAAGTAGAGTATTCACATTTCTTTGGTTTTCATATAAGACTAAATCACCCACTGAGAATGACCATTCAATCACCTTTTGATCATATTGTTTCTGAAGTGATTTATGATACGCCTTAATGTGTTCCAAAGCATTTATTCATTGTTCATCTAACATTTCTAACTCTTGTAACCATTGTTCCTGAAAAGTATCTTTGTCAATGATCCCATGAAATGAAACACACAAAGATGGTATTTCTAATTCCAAAGGCATGATAGCATCAGTGCCATAAACAAGATTATAAGGTGAAGTGTCAATGGCCATGCGAACACTAGTCCTATAAGCCCACAAGGCATGAGTAAGTTGTGTATGCCAATCTTTCGCATGTTTGTTAACTGTTTTCTTTAATATTTGTTCAATAACCTTATTCAATGCTTCAGCTTGACCATTAGATTGAGGGTATTAAGGAGAAGAAAATCTATGTCGTATACGATATTTCTCCATGAATTTTGTGACTTCTTTGTTCTTAAAAGATGTACCATAATCTAAAACTATCATTAAAGGAATACCAAATTGTGCTATAATATGGTTAAGGATGAAATCATAGATAACATCTATAGTAGTTGAATGAACAGGGATAGCTTCTACCCATTTTGTAAAGTAATCTATAACCATGAGAATGAACGTATTCAAGATTTGATTCTAAGAGTTGATTGTTTGTATGTTTGTCATTGATGACAACATATAATACACAGTAGTAATTCTGTATGAACTTATCTAAATGATGACATGAATACTTGTGTGGATAGATTCATGTTGTTGACATGTTTATTATGTTATGTTCATACACGCAGACATAGATATGATGTTTCAGTAAAGTTATGCAATTCTGTTATTAGCAGTTATAGTTCTGGAAGTATAACGGTTTAGGGCCAATGTATATAATGTGTTTCATGAGTTGCACCTATCTTTAGGATGTGTGTGTGTATATACATGATTAATTATAATTTTATGATATAAATCCAAAGGTGCCAAACATGTTTTAAGATTATTGCAAAGTTATGGTTAATTTAGTGAGGCCAACTCAATGAAATGTCGCGTCTGTTCAGCATTGAATTGCGAAGACTTAATATTATTTGTGTGCTTAGTTAAGCTGACTAAGATATTGATGAAGTGTTTCTAAGAGCTGACATGACCTTCTAATTTGGAGAAGATACTTATAGTAATTCAATTGTGATACGCTAAGTGTGAATGATACGAAAAGTGAAGAAAGATGTACAGAGAAGATTATCAGAGTTAGTTCATTCATCAAGAGTCTATGTGAAGAAGAAGTGAAAGATTGTAATACACTAGAACTAATTGAGACAATAGGTCTACTCTACAATTCATCATCAGATATAGTGCATATCTATTATTCAGAAGGTTGTAGCCTTCACCATCAAGCAGTGAGATTTTGGACAGTGAGTCCACCACCCCTAACAGGGTTATTTGTAAAATACTCCTAACAGGGTCCGACCCTTAACTAGGTCACTATACTTATTGCATTGTATTGTACAACTCCTAACAGGGTTGAAATATCTTCTAACAGGGCTTACTAAAAAAAAGTATAGTTTATTGTGGGTGCTAATTCCCACCGGGGTTTTTACCATTTGGTTTCCCCATAATCAAATTGTGTGTTGAGTATTGTGTTATTTGATTATGCATTTACTTTTTTGTATACTAAAGTTAAAGAAGTAAAAAGGACTTAAGTAACTGATAACTGATTCACCCCCCCTCTCAATTATCCTTTGGGACTATTCTAACAATTGGTATCAGAGCCAAGTGCCTTGAAGAAGAAGCCTAACAGCTTAAGGTAGATCAGATGTCTTACTTTAGAAAAGAAAGCCCTAAGTTTGATGGAGAGAATTATTTGGATTGGAAAAACAAAATGATAACATATCTACAGTTTATTGGATTTGATATCTTTGAAATTGCCAAACAAGAGGTTGTAATTTCATCTCTGAAAGACCTCGCAAAGGATGATGCTACCAACAGAAAAAAGGACATATTTACACATAATTTAATTGCCAAAGAAGCCCTAATCAGTGCCTTATCTGACAGTGAATTTTTTGAAATCAAGAAGATTGATAGAGCATATACCATATGGAATTATTTATAAGACATGTTTGAAGGAGTTGTTCAAGCAAAGAATGCATGCAGGAAGACATGGAAGAAGAAATACAACAGTCTTGAGATGTTACCTAAAGAGAACATTAGAGCTTACAATCAAAGGATAAATGAAGCAGCAGCTGGAATTAGAAACAATGGTGGTGAAATATTAGAAGAAGATATAATGGACAAGTTGTTAACTACTTTGACATTAGACTATGAAAACAAGATTATTATTCTAGAGGAAACTATGCAATTTTCACAAAAATTCAAAAGAGAGACTCTAATTAGAAAAATCTATGCATTTGAGATATCAAGATTGAAGACTGAACCTAAAAGTGAAACAGCTTTCAAAGCCTCAGTCCATGGTAAGAAATCCTTACACATCCCCAGTCAAAATGAGAAAGAAGAAGTTGATGAAGAACTTGAAGAAATCATAGCTATGATTGCTAGAAGAGAAAAGAAAGGAAAAGGTAAATATGAAGGAAAACTTCCATTCAAATGTTTTCCATGTAATAAGATAGGTAATTTTGCATCTAAATGTCCCACAAGAGTCAAGAAGTTCAGATCTGATTACAAGCCCAAATATAAGAAGGAATGTTATCATGTTGAAGAAGGTGTAACTGATGAAGATTCAGGAGAAGATGAAATTGGATTCATTTCCCTTAAAGATATGGAAAGGTTGCTTGAGGAAATGGACATTGCAGATGAAAAGGAAGAACAAGAGCCAGCCCTAATTTCCAAAGCAGACATCAAAACTGATTGGATCATTGACAGTGGATGCTCTCATCATATGATAGGCGAAAAAGATAGATTTGTTCAAATAGACAAGTACAAAGGTGGTATTGTAAGATTTGGAGATAACACTCCTAAACCTATCATAGGCAGAGGTTCTATCACTTTGGATGGAAAGAATAACACAGATGATGTTCTATATGTTGAAGGATTACATCATAACTTGCTAAGTGTTGGACAGCTACTTGACAAAGGTTATCATTTAGAGTTCAAGGACAACAAGTGCATCATTAACAACAAGGATGGAAACATGATTGCATCAGGATCCAAAACAAAAGGTAATGTTTTTCAGCTTAGTTCTGATGTGAGTTGTTTTGTTACAAAGGTGGATGATAGTTGGTTATGGCACAAGAGACTTTGTCATATCAACTTTGATAATATAGTAAAGATCAGCAATGTTAAGGTAGTTAGAGACCTACCAAGTATTGCAAGACCAATTGACACAATATGAAGGGAATGTGTTATGGGAAAGCATGTAAGGAGTTCCTTCAGAAGCAAGCAGAACTCAGCTAAGAACAAATTGGACCTAGTGCATACAGATTTGTGTGGTCCTACTCAAACAAGATCATACTACAGAGAAAGGTATTTCATTTTGTTTGTTGATGATTTTTCTAGGATAATGTGGGTTGTGTTCTTAAAGGAGAAGTTTGAAGCCTTTGAGAAGTTCAAAATATTCAAAGCTAAAGTTGAGAATGAATCCGAATTGAAACTAAAAAGTCTGAGATCATATAGAGGAGGAGAGTTCACCTCTAATCAGTTTTATGACTATTGTGAAGAGCATGGTATTAAAAGATAGTTGAGTGCACCTAGAACCCCTCAGTAGAATGGGATTGCAGAAAGGAGGAACAAGATCATACTTGATACAGCACGAACTATGATGATTGAAGGAAAAGTTGTGCACACCTATTGGAGAGATGTAGTGAACACAGCAGTATATACTATCAACAGAACCCAATTGAGGCTAGGCGTGGATAAGACATCCTATGAACTTTGGTTTGGAAATGTACCTATAGTAAAGTACTTTAGAATCTTTGGCAGCAAGTATTACATCAAGAGAGATGATGGTGTTGGTAAGTGTGATGCTAGTAGTGATGAAGGTATTTTCCTTGGTTATTCTACTAAAAGCAAAGCATTTATGTGTTTCAATTTGACATTAAAGAAGATAATTGAAAGCACGCATGTTAAGATTGATGAAAAGTTTATTGTTCAAGAAAGATACTATGAATATGCACCTATGATTGAGGACGAATCCAGACCTAGCAACAAAGATACTGTTATTGAAGAAATGTTTGATTGCATTGATGTCTCATGCAATGACCCTGAATCAAGCAGAGAAGAATCACAGACTATAGAAGAAGAAGATAGACCTAAGGTTCCAAAATTTACATCTAGATACCACTCTAAAAGTGACATCATTGGAGATTAGAGCAGTAATGTTTTGACCAGATCAAAAGCAAAAAGTCTAGCAATGGATGAAGAGGTATGTTTACTTTCATAGATTGAACCCTTAAGTGTTGAAGATGCTTGCAATGATTCTGATTGGAAGAATGCAATGAAAGAAAAATTAGATTAGATAATCAGAAATGACACATGGGAATTGGTCCCTAGACCCAGTGACAAAAATGTGATTGGAACAAAGTGGGTATTCATAAACAAAATGAATGAAGATGGTACAGTAGTTAGAAACAAAGCAAGATTGGTATGCAAGGTATATGCGCAAAGAGAAGGAATAGACTACATTAATACATTTTCCCCTGTGAGCAGACTAGAAGCCATAAAGTTGTTCTTGGCATATGCAACAGTCAAAGACTTTAAAGTATATCAAATGGATGTAAAATCAGCTTTTCTGAATGGTGATTTGAATGAAGAAGTCTACATTGAACATCTTGAATGACTTAGTCTTTCAGATGAATCAGACATGGTATGAAAATTGAAGAAGGCACTCTATGGTCTTAAATAGGCCCCAAGATCTTGGTATGAGAGACTTGATGGTTATCTTACCAAGATCGGATTCAAGAAAGGAGCAGTAGATTATAACCTATTCACAAGAGAAACACCTGATGGATTATTGTTAGTTGCTATATTTGTTGATGACATTATCTTTGGGGGTAATGATAAGCTCAGTAAAGCATTTGCAAAATAAATGCAGAATGAATTTGAAATGAGTATGATTGGTCCTATAAAATACTTTTTGGGATTAAATGTAAAGCAAACAGATAAAGGTATATTCATTAATCAGTCTAAATATGTGAAGGAAATACTGAAGACCTTTCAGATGGATGATTATAAACCAGTATGCACTCCCATGATAACAGGAAGAAAGCTTTCAAAAGATGATGACTCCACAGCAGTTGATAAGACATTGTACAAATCTATGATTGGTAAACTCATTTATCTAACTCAATCTAGACCT
>MU223786.1:401642-468127 GCA_018584345.1 Thuja plicata | reverse complement strand
CATCATTTCATCATGTCATCTCCCGATTTCGTCTCATGATCAAATGAAGGCAAAAGAGAGTGTTTATATAGAGATCTCAATATAGGCCTCCTAGGGCAATGCAAGGGACCCAAATTCAAATTTCACCTCGAATAATGGTCCAATCACAATAACCAACCAAGGAGGGAATATATTAATTCAAAAATTAGAGAAAACACTTTCGCATCCGAACCCGGGGACCTATTTTAAGTTCTAAACCTCGATATGCTCCAGATTTGAAAGCGGGGACCAACACCTGATAGAGGTCTATTTTGACATTTCCCTTGACCTAGGTCAAGGTCAACTTTGACCCTGACCTTGGTCAAGGTTGACCTTGACCCTGACTTGAGGTTTCAAGCAGGTCACCAGAAAGTTTCTGAGGGTTTCCCAAGTCAGCCGGGGACCTAGGAAGGTGAGGGAATATTCCAAAACATTAAGATGGCCTCGAGAGAGAGTAGGATGAGGCCCAAGAGGACCAATACATAGGTCCTACCTAGAGAAAAGAGCCATGGAGAGGGAAATCTAGGAGGATCCATAAGATCCTAACCCTAATTTCACCTAATCATGTAGAATCAATCACAAATGTATCCTAAATGCGAATCTAATATGATAACATACTGAATGAGGGTGCTAAACCTATGAAAATGGAAGTGCTTCCATTTTAAGATGATACAATTAGTAACATGAGATTTTTATGGATATAGGTCAACTACATTGAAAATGGGAGATAAACCAATGGTTTAAGGTAATTCAATTCTATATGCATTATTTCCACATTTCTTCAAGATTTGGAAGGGGCCAATATTTTTCATCATCAGCTTCGTGTACCTTTCCTTGGGTAGTCTTTATTTCTTTAGGTGAACCATAACCATGTCTCCAACCTTGAATTGGACATCTCTCCTCTTGACATCTTTTTCTTGTTTATACTTCTCAGAGGTTTTTTGCAGTCTGTCTTTCACTTATTGATAAATGTTCTTCATTACCTCTACAAAATCCTCAGCTTGGGCACTCCTTTGGCCAAAATTATGGATTTTTCTTATTTCCAAGACACCCCTAGGGTTGGATCCATAGACAATTTTGAAAGGACTAAGTCTTGAACTTCTATTGATAGAATCATTATAGGAGAACTTTTCTTGTGGAAGGATTGAGTCCCATGCCACTCCATACTCGTTTGTGAGACATCTTAGCAAGTTTGCCAAAGATTTGTTGATGACTTAAGTCTATCCATCTGATTGAGGGTGTTAAGAAGATGACATGGCTAGGTTTGTTCCAAGTCTCTTCCACAAGGTACACCAAAAATGTCCAAAAAATCTTGGGGTCTCTGTCTGAAATAATGGTGAATGGTAAACCATGGAGTCTTACAATTTCCTTGAAGAATAGCCCTGCAATACTTGAGGCATCATGTGTAGTCTTAAAAGGTAGGAAGTGTGTCATCTTGGAGAACCTGTCTACAACCACATAAACACTATCATAGCCTGCCTTTGTCCTTGGGAGACCCAATACAAAATCCATGCTGATGGAGTCCCAAGGTTTGTTAGGAATTAGTAATGGTGTGTACAAGCCTACATTTGAACTGGTGCCTTTGGCTTTTTGACAAATTAGACAACACTCCACAAATCTCCTTATCTCAGTCTACATCTTGGGCCACAAGTAGAATCTTCTTACTAGCTCAAGTGTCTTGTCAAGACCAAAGTGGCCTGATAGACATCCACAATGTTTCTCTTTTATGATGGTCTCCCTCATGGAACAATCAGGGATGCATAATTGACTCCCTTTAAACAAAAATCCTTCTTGAATCATAAATATTCTGCAAACTCAGTGTGATATCTATCTCCTATTTCTAAACAAACTTTATAAATTTCCTTGAAGTCTTCATCATTGGGGTACATTTCCTTGAGGACAGAGATGCCTACACTTTCCAATGTCACTTCTTGTATAGCCAAATTCCTTCTTCTCAATGAATCAGCCACCTTATTTGGTACCCCCTTCTTATGTTTTATGATGAAATTGAATGCTTGCAAGTACTCCATCCACTTGAGGTGTCTATGGTTCAGCTTCTCCTACCTGTTAAGAAAACTCAATGCATGAAGAAAACTCAATGCATGATTGTTAGTATATATAATAAATTCCTTTGGCAATAAGTAATGCCTCCACTTTCTCAGTGATTGGACCATAGCATACATCTCCAAATCATATGTAGAGTGATTTTTTTCAGCTTCATTAATATTTTCACTAAAGAATGCCACAGGCATCCCTTCTAGACTAAGAACACCTCCAATAGCTCTCTTACTAGCATCACATTCAATGGTGAACACCTTATGGAAATCAGGTAGTGTTAAGATAGGTTTTGAGAGACCCTTGTCTTCAGATATTCAAAGGACTTATCTGCAGCATCAGTCCATACAAACTTGCATTTCCTTCCCCCTTAGATACTATCTATAATTGGTGCACTCACCCCACTAAAATTATTCACAAATTTCCTATAGAAGCTAGATAGCCCATGGAAACTTTTGACCTCACTGAAAGATTTTGGAGTGGGCCAATTCAGTATGGATTCAACCTTGGAAGGATCCATTTTCAAATTACCCTTGGAGATGACAAAGAAAATAAATATCAGTTCTTCTTGCATAAACACACATTTTTCAAAGTTATCCTCAACTTTTCTTCATGTAGTATCTTCATTACCATGTCTAGATGTATCAAATGCTCATCTTTAGCTTTGCTAAAGATCAATATGTCATCTAAATAAACAACAACAAAGTGATTTATGAAAGGCTTAAGGACCTCATTCATCAATCTCATAAAAGTAATAGGAGCATTAGAGAGGGAAAAGGGAATCACTACCCATTCAAACAACCCCTCATTGGTTTTGAAATTTTTCCTCCACTCATCGCCTTCTCTGATCCTAATTTGATGATACCCACTCTTTAGATCAATTTTTGAGTAATATTTTGCTCCTCCTAGACATTCCATGAGATATTCTATCCTTGGCATAGGAAGCCTATATCTGATGGTTATCCTATTGATGGCTCTAGATTCAATACATAGCCTCCATTTACCCTCCTTCTTAGGTTCTAGGACTACAGGGACTACACAAGGGCTTATGCTCATCCTAATGAAGCCTTTCTCCATCAATTCTTGAATCTGTCTTGCAACTTCTATATTTTGGTCAGGGGTCAACTTGTAAGCATCCTTATTTGGAAAGGTAGAACTAGGTATGAGGTCTATACAGTGGCTAATATCTCTCTATGGTGGAAAAACATTAGTACTCTTGTCTACAACTATTCCTTCGTATTTGTTCAACAAATCTTGTACTTCTTTGGGGCCAACACTTCTCTGAGGTTCTTGACTTTTTGGTATCCTTTTAGACTTTGTTTTGGGCTTTACTATGATGGAAAAATAAGGTGTGTCTCTTTCCTTAAGGAATTTCAAAAATTCCTTCTCTCCCACTAAGGTAACATTGTTTGTTAAAGCTCTCTTTCCAAGAATCGGGGAGGGGTGTCATAGTGTAAATAATCTCATTCTTAGTTAAAGTATACACATTTTTCTTACCCCCATGTTGAGCATCAACATCATACTACCAAGATCTTCATAGGAGAAGATGGCATGCATCCATATTCACAACTTCACACAAGACTTTATCTTTGTATTATCCTACTTGAAACTCTACCCAACATTGCTCATCTACCAAAGTTTGTTGATCTTTATTGAGCCAAGATACTTTATAAGGGCTTGAGTGGGGTATTTTATTCAAACCAATATTATCTATCATGGCATTAGAAACTCAATTATTTGTAGAACCAAGATCAACAATAACTTTACAAATCTTACCAAGTACCTTGCAGTGAGTTCTGAATAGACTCTTCCTTTGTGGGGGCTCCTTGGGAGTTGGCAGCTTCAAGAGTGTTCTATTGAAAATTATGGACTCTCCTTGCTCAAGGTCTCCAGGTCTAGATGTAGTGGTTTGATAGGAAGTCATTCTTTGACAGTACTCATATTGGGTGAGTTGGACTCTCCTATCTCCTCCTAATGTACTGGCCTTGTTTGGGCATCTAAAAGATTGGTGACCAATTTGATTGCAGGAGAAACACTTTCCAGTGAACATATAGGTACTTCTACCTCCTGACCTTCCTCTGACATTGCCTCTACCCCCTCTTAAATTACCTTTGTGATTCTTCTCTCTATCATAATCCTAGTGATTGGATTCTCCCTATGGTCTTGGAGATGATCCTCTTCCTTGAAACCTTCCTCTACCTCTGAAACTATTTCCCCTTCCTCTAATGTTTTTTTCTCCTCTCATATTTTGTTTCTCTTCAATATTCATAGCCATCTGATAGCACTGGTGTATAGATTGGGGACAAAAAAAACTTAGTTCATCTTGAATATTGTACTTAATCCTATTAATGTATATAGAAAGTTTTTTTTTCTCACTTTCAGGAGTCATTGTCTTCATTGAGATCTTGTGGAATTCATCAGTCTAAGATCCCACATCAAGATCCTTCTGCTTCAGATTTTGTAACTTCTTATGTAGATTTGCCTCATGATCTTCATGAACAAATTGTTTCTTGATTTCTTTTAGCATCTTCTTCCATGTGGTTATAGGGTCTTTTTCTTTCTCTACCCTCTCCCTTTGTAAGAAGTTCTACCAACTTAGTGCAGGTCCTTTCATTTTGGACTTGGTAATCTTTGTTCTCTATGAGATAGGGATATCCTCACACTCAAAATAATTTTCTAGTGCCTCTATCCAATCTATGCATTCCTTAGGGTCCATCTTTCCCATAAACATTGGTATGTCTGGTTTTTTATCTCTCCTACCCACTCTCTCCAAAGCTTATAAGATCCTTTTCTCTTCTGGCACCCTTGTCCTCTCTACTTTAGTCTCCTCTTCTTCTTCTTCTTCTTCTTCTTGGTCTGACTTTGAATCATCATATGTAGTTCTACTTGTCTGAGAACTCTTCAATTTCTCTATTTCTTCTTCCATCTTCTTATTCGTAGATTCCTACTCCCTCACAATCTTGGATAGCTCCATTTTGGTGACCCTCAAAGGTATCTCTTCATTGGTATCATTAACCTTTTGTGTCATTCTTGTTCCCAAGAGCTTTTATAGGCTCTAATACCACCTAATGTAGAGGTGACAGTGAGAAGTGTGGACTTTCTCCTTTCTCTTCCTTGAGACACCCAACTCAACTTATGATTTCCTTTGATCCTATATCCTTCTTTACACAATGCCTTCTACCTATTCAAGGTGGTATAACTGCTTACTGACCTTTGCCAATTGAATACCATTCAATTCAATATCTTGCAATTTTGAGTTTTACGGACACTAGCCCTATTTCAAGCCATGAACCAGAAGCCTTCACTAGTGACTTCACCAACCCAAAATAGCTATTTGGAAACCTTCTTATTTCATAAGGACTAAGAATCACCCTTTTTTTTTATCCTCCAACTGTCGTACAATACCTATCTAGGATTGTCCTAGAATTCCTTGTAGGTCTATCCAAGTGGTTTTTTGGAATTAACTTTTCCTCCCAATCACCTTTGAGGAAACTAAGGATATATATAGATACCCTTTTGGAATTTATGTCAAACCCTAAAGCCCTATATTTAAACTCCACTACAGCAACACCTAACACCCACCAAGTTCACAAACCTGATTAGCCAAATAAGGCTTGGATATCAAAGCAAGTACTAGAAATTGGGTACATGGGATTGAAATAGTGCTTCATAACTCTTTAAATAACTCCCCACAACTCAAATACACTCTTATTTCACTCAACTAGACTATCCATTTAACATAACACTTCATTCCTCTTCATTCTAGGCTGAATACATTGAGATATTCAACCTAGGGCTTGATGCATGAGTGCCTTGCCCTTAGAGCCATCTTCTGAGATTTTATAATCCTTAAATATACCATCCTAAATTTCATTTTCTGGGATCTTAGTGAATTACACTAGAAAAAATGCAAGTTAGGACTCCATTGGTGAAATGTGCTTCTAACAAGCCTCTTTCTGGACTCTTTTTGGAAAACTAAATCAAAAACACCTCAAACCAAAACTAAATAACTTAAAAATAATTCAAAAGTAATTCTAACATAGAGGTCCTTCAAACAATCAACTTATTTTTCAAATATCACACCAGACACGACCGTACAACTCAGAAATGCTAAAAAAAACTCTTCATCTTCCATTCCAAATGCATCAAAACTTCAATATAGAACTTCTAACCATCTTGATTTGAAGTAAGCACTTAAAAAAACTTCATATGTGAAGTCAAATCAATCCAAAACTCCCTATGACTATTGGGCTTCCATCTTGCAACTCTCGAGCAACTTTTGGAAGTTGCATGAGCAACATTTTGACAACTTTTGCAACATTTGGCAAAATCTTATCTTTTTGCATTCGAATACTTTTAGATTGAATCCAAGCCTATACACTTAACATAATATGACCAAAATGACATGGATCCAAATAATTTAACACTAAGGACTCCTAAAAACATAAAATCATGCTTAAAATCAACTTAAGCCTAACTAGATGATCCGAATGGACTAAGGCATCTCTAGGCTCATAAGATTGCCTAAGAGATCCTTGACCAAATACATGGATCCACAATCAAAATAGGATGATCTTCTAAGATCAATCCATTTATTACAAACTCAAATCTTGCAAAGTGACAGTCATGGGTGCACTGCACCACTCCCCACCTTATTCTTCCTCTTTTCCCTAATATAAACATAACATGGTGAATTTTAAATACCCCACATGTTAGGTTCAGCATTTTATATGTTACAATTATTAACCAAGAAAAATTAATATTGAGAAAGTTGGGTTGTGATAGGGGAGCCCATCAAACCAAGGGGATTTATCATTATTCAACTTATTAATTGCATTAACAATCTCATCTTTCGTTATTGCCACAATAAGCTCTTCTTTTGTGTCACTAGTTATTTTCCAAGGGATAAGGTCTTTGAATATTTCTCTAGCCTTATGACATTGTGATTTGTCACATTTTATGGAGAAAATATTTTTATAAAAGTTGTAAAAAAACTTTTTTATTACTTCAATATCATTGTTCATGTTATTATCTGACCAAATACTACCTACTTGTTCTCTTGTTGCCTTAGTTTTGATGTAACTAAAGAAGAACATGGAACCCTTATCACCATGGTAAGATTCAAATTTTCCCTATCTTTATATGGTATACTTTACATATTGTAAAATATACTATGTATTCTCAATTTTCACAGATCAATCAAATGGTGAAAATCAATGTTTGGAACTCCTAGGGTTGCCAACCCCTGCATCTCCACCACATGCTCTCCCTAGTCGACCTTCAAAATGGAAGCCATCACGCCATGGCAAAGAATGGAATATTTGGGAGGAAGGGGAACCGTCAGTTGAAATGGATAAAGATGTACATTTTCACCGATATGGTAGCTTTGGTCACCAACATGGAATTATAGATGTAACAACATAGCAAACCCTACGTACAGTAGTTGGTGACACTGACTGGGAGGAGATAGCTAGCCAGGAACATAGGAGTGGCGGGAGGTCATATCTCTTAACTACTCCAGGCTCTGCTGAGAAGGAAGAGATGCCCCATGGCTCTAGGTTGGAAATGCCCAACCCTTCATGCAGATCTTAGGAATGGACAAAAGTTTACATTTGTGCAAAAGTTTTTTTTTTGTATTAATCGACAATGTCCTAAACTTTTGTGCCCATGTGGCAAATACTGTAGTTCGGGTATTTAGCTAAAATATTTGTCTTCTAATTATAGCTGAATCAAATTTTTTACCAGAACCGACCAGCAAAGTTGATAACAAGGTCAATCGACAAATATCACCGACCATTATCGACTAGGACAAACTGATGACCATTACCGACCAGGATGAACCGACGAGCATTACCGATCAGGAGATATCGATGACCATTACCGACAAGGATACACTGATGAGAATTACCGACCAGTTGAACCTATATGCACAACTGATAGAGACAAAATTTGTATCAGAACTGACGAGCACATCCATTCAGATGAACCGACCAGCCTAAATTTTGCTTGATGTTGTAGATGATGATTTTGTATTTGAATGACTACCTAAGTATATTGTATTGTCACAAAATCTCTTTGCTATATTGTATTTGAGCAAGGATTATGGGTTTTCTTACTGGTTCTTTCCCGAATGAGCTCTTGAACCAGCTTATATTATATTAGTAAATATATTCAGTGGCTTGCCCACTTTTGCTTAAAAAAAATAAAAATCTTAGCTTTTCTCAAAGTAAGAGTATTTAAATTTGCAAGTAATTGTATATATTTTAAAAATAAATTATTTTTTAAGAAGAATATGGTTTGGTGTGTAATTTTTTCAATAAATGACATTTATAAAAGAATTATGAAAGATAATAGAACACATCAATTGATTTTAGAAGCAATAAAATAAATTATTTTGGTTGTAACTTTCTTTTCTTCCTTAAGAATTGTTACTCTTTGACAACAATTAATTTTCAAGAGTACTATGAATTTATTTTAACAACATTATATCTTTAGTTGTAATTGAGATTTTATATGGTGAAATGGTGATCAATAGTAAACCACCAAGTCACACATGTACATTGAAAAGGGACCCTAAAATGTGATCCCTTTTGGACTAAACTTGATCAACACAACCCAAGTGGATGTAGGGATGCTAATGCATGATTTAGTCTTTAGGGGTGTGATGATTTTAGGGTCTCTTTCCATGTGTGTATAAATGATATAATAGGAATGTAGTATATGTGCACAATGTAGTAAAGTGAATATTCATGCAATGATAAACAACAATATATCATATCTAATGTATTAAAGAGAGTGCTATGGAAGAAAAAGGATGATGAAGAACTCACTTTGAGGGCTATTATAGGATGTAACTTCAGATCTGTAGAAACTCTGTCAAACTGCACTAAAACTAAAAAAAGGTTGGAGCTCTTTGCTGTGAAAAATTGAGTGTTGTAGGAATAGGTCAAACCTGGTTTGATCTATAATTGGGGTTATGTTGAAGGTGGTTTGATTGATCAATACTGTACCACCAGATCTGCAAATCTGAGTTCAGAACTCTGTGAATTTGCACCTGCACACAAGAGAAGGGGAAATTGTTGGGAGAAATGGGCTTGCCTTGGTCATGCCCCCATTAAGGAATTAACCTTGAAATGAAATAAATAGATAATTTAAAACAAGACAAATGTAAGTATTCACCTTGCTTGTAAAACCCTCATGGATGGATGTAGATCCTCTATACCTACAAATATATATACTTGCTTGATTGAATGTTGAATTGTAGAATGTAGGATGTCTTCACCAATGCAATAGATCTAGACTTTCCAAATCATAGATCATGGATATATGTATGCTTGATATGCTTGAATGGAGAAGGAGAAAAATGAAGAATGGATATGGGTCCACCTGCTCAATTAGGATTTCATCCACTACTCCATCATGAGAGAGAGAGAGAGAGATTAACACAATAGAAGAATACCTTGGAATGGATGAATAGAGATTGTCTTCAAATCTTAGAGCCAAATCCTTAATTTCTTTAAATAACCTTGGGATTGAATGTTTGTGTGTATATGTCTATAATGGATCTAGATGTGAAAATGAAGGGAAGAGGTCTCCTTTTATAGATATTTTAGGGTCCAACATTGTGGAGGCCGATTGTGCTAGGAGAGAGAATGAAATACTTTATATTGGGCCCGAAACCCACAAAATTTATGTTTGGAATGATACGTACTGAGAGGGGGTTGAATCAATACAAACAGATGTCTTACTAATTCAACCACTTAACCAAATAACTACTGCAATGATTTCCAAATCTATAAAGTATATTAAGAAAATATGAATGAAATAATAATAAAAAGCATCCAAAAATTTTGCACACATAACATAGTAATTTTCACATGGAAACCCTTGTATGAGGGAAAAAACCATGGTGTGTATGACACCCACAAGCCCAATAACTGTTGTATATGAGTTTTCCCTTTTAGGAGCCACAATACCCTTTCTGAGGGTTCACCAGGTGTTAAAAGTGACTAGTACACTGTTAGGAGTACCATAAGATCAGCTATGATCTACCTCACTAGAGGATTTAAAACCTCAATAAAGAAGTTACCATGTTAAAGGATTTATAAATAAGAACTTGTTTGAGTTCACTTGGTTAAGGGATTTGTCTTACTGCAACTATTAAGAAGGAAACAAGATAAATGATCTAAGTTTAGCACTGATTTGATTAACAAATCCTATAATCTCTTAATACTTTTTACTCTATACTCTTCTCTCTAATCTCTGATCACAACTTCAAATTAAAATCATAAAACCCTAATCACTCAAAAACTTTAACAACAACAACAACTCTTGTAACAGTTCAACTTTTAACTCTCTCTGTGATTTCCTAAATAAATAATTTCCACCAACTTAAAAATGATCTTCGAATTGATTTCCCACACCAACACTAGGTGTCCAATTGACAATCTTGATGTAAAAAATGATTTACCATGACCACGTTAGGTCAAAATAAAATATACAAGTTTACATCTCCAAGATAACTAACACATTTTTTCTTCTCCAATGTAATCCCTTAAATTTGTCTTAAATGCTTGCATCAATCACGTAAATACAAATGCATTGGATGTATAACCTTTATTCCATGTCATGACATACAACTACATTGGATGAATAACATTTATTCCATGTCATCACATCATTAAACTTGATCGCATTCCCTTTATTATTCACTACTCTGTGATCTACTAACTGGTTAATCAAGAACATAAAAGTTTTACTTGTCTTTGTGTCTATCAAAACATTATCACCGCTCAACCAAATGTGTTTTGGTTGGAACCAAGTTTCAATGTGATCTTTTTGAGTCTTTAGCTATGACGACTCTGCATAATTATGTTTACATCATGACCTTCACCAAAATGTTGTTTGAACAGTCTACTGCTCTTCTATACTTAACCAAATTTTAGGATACCTTCTTTACCGATTATACCCTCACTTTACCTATTGTATATTATGACTTGTATTCACTTAGTTTCACTGTACAGGCTTGGTTGACATCAATGACAACAATATATGACTCCTTATCACTGCATGACAATAGTCAGCAATCTGTAATACCAACAATCTCCCCCTTTGGCATTGATGGAAAATATATACTAATTCCAATATATGCTTATAATCATAATATCAACTTATGACTCCCTATACTCATACTCTACATACATGCATATATTCCCCCATACATATACTTAACCGTGAATCATATACTCCCCCTTTGAAAATAATGACAAAGTTACCAAAAACTTGAATATATGTATACAAAATCTTGCTTACATCATGTCAAAAACTACCTTAAAATGAATCTTTGTCGAACCAAGTTTGTTTCCCATATCTTTTTCAAATACTACATAGCCACAATTTTCTTAATCAAACTTGACACTATCTCTTCCATGTTATCGAAAGTGTTTAGTACTAGCAAGACAAATATAGCTTCTGCCTTTTTCACATTTTTCCATCACTTCAATTATAGGAGATAATGTGGATTGAAGTTATAGTAGAGTAAACAATCTCTATTATTGATAACCTTCAATCTACTTAATATTATGATTAATTTTCTTTAATTGATGATTGTAAGTTGTGAATGAACTTGACAGTGGATCAAGTTGATTGCTTAAGTTCTCCAACTCCTTCCCAGCTTCATCTCTTCTTTGTTCCAAATCTTGAACAAAGTTTGAATACCTTAATAGGTTGATAATCAATTGACCTACCTTATTAAATGTACTCTTAACTTCATCTATCAAGTATGATAATTTAGTCATGTCTATTGTAATCTTTTCCATCAACTTTCCTGTCATCTTCTTCTCTAGATTCTCCTCTACATTCTTCACTGCATCCATCTGCAAGTCTGGGCCTTGATGTAGAATAGCCTTCACAAGTGTGTCCATATGATCAATAGGTGTGTCATCTTCATCATATGTTACCTTAGGTACTAACTCAGCTAGGATGTCTCTAGCTTCCTTAACACTCATGTCTTCTTCTTCTTCGATTTCATCTTGTTTCTCACAGCCTAAACCCTTAATTGTTCTTAAAGTTTTAGCAATTCCTTAGGTTTCATTTTAGATATATATACTAATGTGATCAGTAAGTCTTCTTCATAAATTTCTTCTTCATCTTCAATATTAGTCATGGTTTTATGTCTCTTTTGTGCACTAGATACTACAAGATGCAATTCTTTTGAAATCTCAGGTTTTGCTTCAATATCCTTTAGAGACTCCACCTGCTTGTTTTCTTCATCTTTCTCTTCTTTCTTCTCAAAAATCATCTCTTCTTTTTGTTCCAAAAGTAATAATGGATCCTTCTTGCATGTTACCTCGTCACCACCAGTTTATGATTTATTGATATCCTGTGTTCCAATGTCCTTCACTAAGTTAGGAATGTATAGAACAATATTCCCAATTGTCTGATATGCGGACAATGTGTCATTTCCTTGTAATGGTTCATTTGATTTAGTATGAACTTGATCTTCTTGGACTGTAATTTCCTTTATTTTTATTAATTCTCTCCATGTCTCACTAGTTTCATTATGTACACTTTATGTATCATCAATTAGTAGTCTAGTCGCTCTACTCTTAACATTGAATTTATGTCTATGAGCAGTAATCATTATCTTTGCATCTTCTTCACATAACTTAGGTTGAACTTGAATAAGTTCTCTCTCCATGATCTCTCTATCCAACTATAATGCAACAATCCATCTAGCATCAATTACCTTATATAATTCATTAGGGATGCAAGAATGTATTTCCAAAGGTATTCTACAGAAATTATGAAAATGATACATAATTGCATCTTCTATTTTCTTCTTATCTTCACTTCTCCCCAAGGTGTATCTCTTTCCAATACTAGAAAGTCTACCATTTTCAACAATACCTTTCACAATATCATCAATATAAAAGACCAACTTTGTTTCAACATTCTTCTTCAGTTCAGATGTATCCTTATCTGATTTTGACCTTTCTTCATCAGTTAAATTTCTCTTTTCCTTATAGATTCTCTTTGGTGTAGAAATAAGTTGTCCTTTCTTTCTTGAATATTCCCTTCCAGAATGAAATTTAGTAGTAGTGGGTTTACTATGTTTTCTTTTAGCTATAGATAGGGTTTTCGTAGTGTAAGATGTTCCTGCATCACTTCTTCCAAACTTTTTATCTAATTTAGATACCACTCTTCTAGTCTTTCTCTCTATGACTAGTTTCTTCAATTCCTTTTGAATTTGAGAAACAAATTCATGATAAGTTCCAAATCTTTGTGCCTTTTTGTCTACTAATTTTGAAAATATCTCATCAACATGCAAAGTTACTATATCACTTTCAAACTCATAGGGGAAATCCAACATGTCCTCAGTTCCACAACTTGCATAATATACGAATCAATGTCTACAAGAAAAGATGTCTTTCTTGTATTTCTTTACAATGCTAGCTGGGATTCTTTCTCATTTATGCATTATAGATTGAAAATATTTGAAATAACCCCACATGTCCTTATTTAAGTTATTACCACGTTCCTTTATGAATTCACTTACTTGCATAACTACCAATTTTTCCCTTGACCGTGAAAAATTTCCTTGATCGGAAAAAAAAATTTGAACATAGAAAAATATACATACCAATATGGCTCCACACTTGAGTGATTGTCTCTTGTCTCTCTCAATCCTTTCCATGTTCACCATAAATTGGCTTCTTATCATCTCACATAGGTTATACGTTGAATTATCCTTCACAACCCTATAGGTAGCGTGAATCGCTCCACCAAGTACACTTTTAGATCGACTCGACTGATAAACTTTGTAACCTATCATCATCGATGCAAAATGAACTTCCCTATCTGAAATATGCTCAATAGTCATCTCTCTCCCATCCAGTTTGGATTTGATAAGTTCAGTGACTAATTTATTAACCACCATTCTTAATGTGAATTCCAAGCCTTGTGATCAAAATCATGTAACACAATGAATCAATGTATTGATCATGCACTCTTCTCAGCACATAATGTATCCAATCGGGATGAAATTCTATAGGAATGTCCACAACATAAGTCAAACCCTTTTCCTATAAATGTTTGTGCTCGACTTTCAACTTCCCATTGATACATAGATCCTTGTGTTCTTTCCAAATTTCTTCAACTCCTAATTCTTCAATTCTATAATGAATGTAAGAAATAACATCTTCAATCAACATCACACTATGAGGAATAGTGGATAGGGAACCAGACATATATGTCTCAGTCACTTTGCTTGAATTCAATTTGAACACGGGTCAAGGTTCCTTAGAGATGTTCACCAGAATATTTGTATTGACGTTCTCTGCCACTACGACCAACATCACACAATTCTGACCATTGACTAAAATGATATTCTTAACTACACAGGTTAGAGTTCCATGAAAACCTTGATATGTAATATTCACTAGATCTTGATCACAAAAGTATCTTTTTGCACACACTAGCTCAAGATAATTTTTCAAGTTCTTTAGACGAAAGTAAGGAGTGTGAAAAGAAGTTACTTTTTTCCTTATAAATATCACTAGAGAAATAGACATTGCATACATCAATGGTAGGATTAGTAACATGTCACTGATTAACACTTGACCATCGGTTGGTGCTTAACCAATAGTAATAACTGCTCTAAAATATATATATTATCTTTAAATCTCAGTGCGGTCCATACACAATCTCAAAATATAAAATCATATTAATTTACGCCATAATGTCAATTTAGATCTTTACCACTTTTTGATATTGGGGATTGATAATGGATTTATCTTTTAAGTGCTCCCCTAAGAAAATAACATGCTTAGTTTACAGATGGAACATCCACATTTCCTTAACTTGTGAAGTTCTCAGTCAACTCAGATGAATCCAATTCTCCTTTCTTTACCCAAATCTTCTTCATATCACTTCTGACTTAATTAATATCTACAACCAGCTTTCCTTTTCTATCTTCAAATAGATGAGGTGATTGATTCTTAAACTGACAGTATTTTTCTATATGACCTATATTATGACAGAAAAAACATGCTTTACTGATTGATTTCCAATTACTATCATTAACTCTTAGAGTTCTCACTTGTGAGAAGTGTCATCATGGAGTAAGGATGTATTCGGGAATGAAGTGCATTAATGATTAAAGTGGAGATTAGACATCTCGCGGCAAACAAAGGACGGGAGTGTTAATGTGCACTCAAATTCTGATGGTGCTTGGGTTTTTATCTAACTATCCCATGTTTGTCTTTGCATTTTTTGTTTATTGTAGGTTTCCAACAATAGAAAAATGCATGCCAATTTCACTATTACCATGAAGAGACAAATGAAATCTTTCCCTAGAGCAGCTAGCAAGGAAAGAATCACGGGTTTGTTAAAGATCAAAACAGACATCATGTTGCAAGCAGTGTTGAGTGTTTTAGGCCCAAGTTTTCAAGAATTCAAAATTTTTGCGCAGGGATAACACGGCGATCATTTCCATGGTAATGGCATGGGGATTGGAATCAGGTGATCCCATAGACACAATAAAGTGGGTGGCGGAAGCTCTGTTTGAGGAAGATCTTTTGGGAGATTTAGAGACCATTTTTGAATGGGCGGTGCTTGGATGGGGAACAAATATTTTAGAATGCATTGTTGATGAGGTTGAAGCGGAAGAACATGGGGTGATTCCCTTTGTCCGATGGGTGGGAAAAGTAGGAAGTGTGGATTATTATAACCAGCGCTGGATTGAATGGTGTAAGATCAAAGCAGAGATACAAATTGTGAATGCACCATCTATTGCTTTGGTAGTAGAAGTGCAAAGGGAAATCCCAAGGAGGGATCGCTCTGTAATGCAGCGAAAGGCACGCTGCTTCCTAGCAAATTAACAGGCATGCATAGAAGCAAGGTGTTTTGGTTAAAAGTCATATTTTGATAGTCTAGTCTTAGCAGTTTCTGCATAAACATTTATGAAGTTAGAGGGCTAGCTTATGCTAAAAGCATAGTGGGATATAGGGGTCTATTAAATCTCTGTTGAATAGCACCCAAAGGGGTTTTTTGTATATATATGCAATCGATATCAGATAGTTGCATAAGTTGATATCTCTCTGCTACACAGTCATAGCTGGTTTTTTTTCCAGGTTTAAGTTGTAATTTTCTCAATATACTACTATAATGCATTTATTTAAATATTAATAATAATAAAAAATATCTATTACCAATCAAAAAAAAAAAGAAACTCTTATAGTTCTCATTCTACAATTCACTACTAGGTGTCCATAGTTACCACATACAGAACATGTAGTTTTGAATTATCTTTCCCTTCTAACCATATTCATTGATGGAATAGGTGACCTAGGTGTATATACTCTTGACCTACAATGTTCATCTTTGTGTCCATACTTGTTTCATGAAAAATAATATCCATCAAAGTTAACATTACTGGAGCTACTGCTAGATCTACACTCATATGCAACATGACCATACTTGTGAAAATTGTAATAATAACCATTAAAAGAGTAGGGTCTCTTCATCAATATGCTTCTACACACATTTGCAGTATGACCAAACTTTCCACAGTTATAGCTAGTAGGTTTGTTAGGTTTCTTACCTAAATTGATTGGATCTACATTATGATCTTTATATGCCTCCTTAGGGTTCAACATTAGAGGATTCTCAAACTTCAAATTTTTCTTCTCCTAAACAACCTAGATCGGTTGTATCTTTGTGTCCTCATTGACTCTTCAGTTGTTCATCAATATTTTGTGATCTTTCATCGTATCTTCTAATTTTTTCATTTGCTTCTTTCTCAGATTCTAGTTCTTTCCTTAGTGACTAATTCATCTTCCTCAGTCTTGCATTCTCATCTAATACTTGAAATTTATCAATAACAGTATCATGCATTTGACTCTGATATAGGGTATATTCTTACCTTAGCTTGATAAGTTCTTCACTTTTCTCTTTTAGGGCATCATCAACAATTTTCTTAGCAGATATTGCATTCCTTTTCTCTTCCAGATCTTCACACATCCTGATGAACTAACTTTCTAGTTCTCTTTTCATATTAGTCATGTGTTATTTAAGCTTCTTGTTCTTTTCCAATAGATTTTCTACAACTTCTTCATATTCTTTAGATGTACTTCCTTCAGACATTTGTTCTATGTAGTCTTGACTTTCACTCAGTTAATCAACAAGTTATCTCCTCTTTGTAAGAGAGTGTCTCAACTTTTTATTTATCTCCCTGATCATCTTGTTTGTATTATCCAATTGCATCTCATACCTATACTCCTCCATGGTAATGGATCTTTACCTCAAGCTGTCAGAGTTATCACCAAATGACCTATGCTTTGAATTCAATTATTGGGAATGATAGGTACTAAGAGGGGGGCTAAATCAGTACAAAAAAATATCTTACTAATTCAACCACTTAACCAAATAACTACTCTATGCATGAATTTGGGTAAGTTCCTGCAGCTGCAAACACAAACACTTCAATAGATCATTGCATAGTCAGTCGAAGTCAATATAATAAAAAAATGACTAATCTAAATTGGTTTATTGCCTTCTAGTAGGCAGGAGTATGGAATTTTCTCTTAGGTCATCGCAAATTCAAGTGACTACATCAGATCCTAAATGAAGGATTTAAAAAAAAGCTAAATGATTGATTAATCTAAATGCAAATGCAATTTTTTGTTCATCCAAGCTAATTAGATTGAATTTAAAACCCAAATCAAATGTTCTCTAAGATTATAGTTTGCATGCTTGAAAGTAATAACAACAATTAATCAAAAAAGATATGAAATACTAAATGCTTGAATGCTAAAAATAGTATAATAACGATAGCAAAAATTAGGATCCTTTGTGAAGGAAATGAAGCTCTCTTTTATAGAAAATCTCTCCTAAATTGAAGGTCGAGATTAGAGGAAATGAGTGGCTCAGATTTGATTTGAGGAAGCACAATCCATGTGCAAGCAATTTGATTGGTCGAAAGATTTAGTCTTTTTAGAAACTTTCAAATTTATTTTCAGTTAATAACTTTGTTTCCAAAATGATAAATAGATAAGATTACGTTAACTGAATAAAACAGATTTATTTTCAAAATGAGAAAATATAATAATAAATTAACTGGATAAAATAGATTTGTTTCCAATTTGATAAAAGATAAGAATAAGTTAACCGAATAAAACAGATTTGTTTCCAATTTGATAAAAGATAAGAATAAGTTAACCGAATAAAACAGATTTGTTTCCAATTTAATAATCAGTTAACTAAAATTGATGATGTCATATCCATTTTTAAAGATTTTATTGATATTAAATGCACATTTTGTTTTTATAATTAATTTGATTCCCTTTTGGATTTTAATTAACAAATTTGTAATTTTATTTAATTAATATATCAGAAATATCAATTAAATAATTAACATAAGGTTTATTTGCCAATGTAATGTGATTTCAGGAATTAATTAATTAATCAAGTAAGATGATCGATTAGGACCTAGGGTTTAGGTCAAATCAGATCGAATTTGATAGATTGAGGAATTGCTTGTTTGATTTAGGACTCAGGGTTTTCAAGATTAGGGTTTCTTGATAAATTGTTGTGATTGGGGGTCTAGGGTTTAGATGACCATTTTTATGTGATGAAATTTGCCTCTCTTTGAATTGATGTGCAATCAGCGCATTGATTCAAAGGCCTGTTAGCGAGAAGACCCTAAACAGTTTGATTTGAAGTGATGAAACCATTATTTTGAAGAAGACCAACTTTGAGCTTGATTGGACGAAGATTGATCAAAAGATATATAAAAAATGCTCAATTTGATTTGAAGTGATGAAACTAGACATCTGTCAAGAACTCTTAAACCTTTTGATTGGCTTGAATGAATAACCAATTTGATTTGAAGTGATGAAATTGATTACCGTTAAGACATTTGATTAGTAAGCAAATTGACTTGATTTGAAGACATGAAGCCAATTTGATCAATTTATCTGGTTTCAATAATGAATAGCTTGTATAAGACTGATCTTGTCTAGTTTCGAGTATATTCATCATTATATAAGACCATTGATTAGATTGCCTTTTATTTTAGGATGATCTCAACTTGATTTGATGCAATGAATCTGAGATGCCCCAAGCGATGTGATTTTGATTGTGGATATGATCACTAGAATGTTGATGTTCTGATCCTACCCCCTCAAGAGTGAAATAAAAATATGGCTAGGTTCCCTAGTGATGAGAAGCAATTCAATTGATAACATAATACAAGAAGAAGCTAATCTGGTTAGAAATAGGTCCCAAGTGGTTAGGACAAAATATTTACTTTATGGGAGGTCATGTTTGACTACATTTGACCAAAAGTATGATAGGAGGATTGATTAGAAGAAATTATGAGAGATTTCCATTGGTTTGGAGTCTAGAGAGATTGATTCTGCAAGCGGTCACGTGCAGTTGATTGAAAAAGTGAAATGTCATAAATGACAAGTAAAATGATTTCAAATTTCAATTTTGATCTTGAAAATGGAATCAAAATAGTCAAATCAGCCAAGGGTGTCATTTTCATGCCAATCAACGCACAACTAACCACTTGTTAAAAGGAAGATTGATCAATAAGAACCTCAGATCCTTCACATTGGAGAGAGATATCGATATTATGCATATTTTAACACCATGCAGATGCAGATGTAGATGAAAATGCAAGACTAACATGAATGCAGCCTAAGGTGTAGTCACTGAACCTTTAGCGTTGAAAATTTTCATCATCAAGCATTTTTGGAACATCAGAGTCGATACAATCCTTACTGGTGCCAATTCAACCATAAGAATATGAATTTTCCTTTCATTGGATAATATATCAGAAACTAACATAAGCATTATGGCACAAAAGTTGATATGAATTAAACATTGTTTCGAGTTGATGTTGCAAGAGTACACCAGTATCAAGGAATTCAAAGCCAAGATAACCATGAGTGCAATCTTGCATAAACAAGTACAGCAATAACAGTCAAGGAGATAGTTCTAACCTCACCTTGGTGTGCAAGTAAACAAGATCGAGGGATGTGAGGCTTTTCCACCTTAATGCAGGAGCTCTTATCACATACACCCTATTTATTTGACATTGTTGGATCATCGGGACCACACCAACAAGCAATATAAAAATAAAAGATTAACCAAAGTCAATGAAAATAGATATCATACAAATACAAGTTTAGCATACTTCAACCAGTTTCCAATTTTTTGGATGTATACATGTATGAGGTGTTGAGAAGCACCATTGTGCTTGTGAGTGCAATGTATTTGAGTGCTATCAATCTGTTGTTTATGTTTGCGGTATCCAATGTGTGTTAAGAAACACAGATGAGTCCAAAGATACTGTTAAGAAACACTTTTGATTATGGTGTTGAGAATTGCCTATTTGCGTCAGTAGCAAGTTGTCCTTCAAAATTGACAAGATTACTGACTCTGGTGTAATCCAAAGATACGATCAAATTTGGGAACCCATGCCCCTAGTATAAAATAGTGATGACTGACTTGACTCATACTGCGAGGACAAAGCCAATTTGATTCCCCCCAGACTATGACTCTGGATCAGTTTCAAGCCAGGAGGGTTCTCAAAAGAACCAGAGTGTTCATTCTCAAGCAAGATCACATTGGTTTGCCCCCAATGTCTAGAAAGGTATAAAACATTAAAGATGGATTAGAAAGTTGATGGATGAGGTGAATAGACAATGATGGATGAGGCAAATAGAAAATTATGGATGAAGAGGGTGAATTCAACCCTCAAGGACAGTCTCCCCAAGATTACCCAAGCTAGGGAAAAAAATAGTATAGCAATGTAGGCTCATGGAGCGGTGTTAGATAGCATATAGGATAATGACCTGATGTCATGAAAAGAATGGATTCCAAAAGTATGGACATGTCAAGAGACTTTTGTTTTGAGAAATTGTTTTACATTTTTTGTTCTTCTTTTAGATCAAGACCAAGGGTTCAATTTTGGATAGGATATAGCTATCATAACGCAATTAGGATATGAGGTAATGGAGCTATAAGTGGATGTTTTGGATTATGGAAGGAATGCTCATAGATGGGAAGGATAAGCTTGGGATAAGAAAGATCATGATAGGGTACCATGGATGAGAGCAAGCGAATAGGCTGATGGAAAGGATAATGAATGTTAGGATACATGTGTGTTCATAGATAGGCTCAACCTTGTCAAGATCACCAGAAGTAACATGGATGCTCATGGGATTGTAAGATATGATGGATAAGATGACATGGAAGTAACTTGCCCCAAGTGAAGAGTGCAAGTAGGAGGAAATACGCATGACATTTGTTCACTAGGTTTTCATCATGGTACTTATCCAAGGTGCCACAAGAAGTGGTTTTCACCATAGGACGAATTTATTTATCTTTACTTTTGCTACCAAGGTGCCTATTTACCAGGTTTTCACCAAGGCACTTTTTTTTCTTTCTTTTTTTTTTTTTGATTTTATGGAGGAACTTAAGCTTCTTTCTCTTTGGATAGTTATCCTTTGAAGGATATGCTATGATAGGTCAAGGTTGCTAAAAATATGCTCAAAGATGCTAATAGGGTGATGGTAGGGAATAAAATAGAGGATAAGGGAGATGGTAGCCAAGGATTTATGTGATGGATTAGATAAGAGGAATGGAAGGATATGGGATGGATGGGTAGTAGGTAGGTGAGGGATATTGGATAGGGTATTGAAAGGTTTGCGTAGAGGTAGATGGAAATGGTGATAAGATCAACATTGACACACCCCTTGAATGGTAGTGGATAAATAGAGGAAAAATGGATGGAATAGCTTGAGGCTTTGATGGATGAGTGGAAATGGATCTGGGTACATGAGGTCCCAAGATGGATGGAGAAGGGGGTGGCATATTCAAGGTAATGTATTTTGGGACATAATGACCCAAAATAGAGTTAGAAGATAGGAGATGTTTAGATGGAGGTGAAGTGGAAGACTTTGGAAGCTTGGATGCCAACTCTGAATTTTCATTTTTGTTCAATTCTTTTAAGAGAGACTTGGGAATCCACATAACTTTTGATTTTAGTTTTATATCCAAGTCCTTTAGAAGAGACTCAGGAATCCACATAACTTTTGATTTTCTTTTTGTATCTAAGTCCTTTAGAAGAGACTTGGGAATCCACATAGCTTTTGATTTTCTTTTTCTTTTGGATGATTTAGAATGCAAATCTTCCATGATGGATTTAGGAACCCATATTTTCTTTGATATTATTCTTTGCTCAATGGACTTTTGTGGTCTCTTGAATATTTAATTTTTTCTTTGTAATCACATGTCGATTAGATTGGACATAGTGATTTTCATATGCAAGTGGATCCTTGTATTTGTGATTTTGTTGTTGCACATCCAAATTACTTCCAAAAGCCTTGGGGAGTATGGATGAATAGGATTGATATGGATGGTTCATATGGATGGTTTGATAGGGAGAATTCAAGTATGCATGTCTTTGTTGATTTTGATAGGGGATAGGGTAGGTGTATGACAAGCTAGTAGTGATAGGTATGATGGATGGAGGGATATAAGGACCCAATATAGATGGAAGGTTTGACGGTTTCAGCTTTGGGATATAGGGACCAAGGATGGATTTGGAATATGGAGAAGGTTGATGCTTAAATTTCAATGGAGGGAGATAAGGTGTGGAAGGGATATCAAAATCTTTAGATTGAGTTGCATGACCAAGGCTCTTCTCTTTAGAATTCATTTTTATATCAATAGGAGCATGAGCAGCTTTGATAGGAGCAAGTGAAACTTGAGAGGATTTATTGTTATGCAAGGGATTTTGAGGAATGATGGTTTCTAGATATGGAAGAATATGACAAGGGGATGATGGGATGCTCTGATCTTGACAAGGATCTTTAGATGGTGTAGAAAGGGTACTTTTCTCTTGATTTTCAATAGGTTCCTTAGAGATGGTGGAAAGGATATCTTGATCTTGCTTGGGAGATTGAGGGATATATTCCTGGAAGAAATGGAAGGGGATGATAAAATCATCATGGGACTCTTGAGATATGTGACTTTGGTCAAACATTTGATAAGGATGAATGGTGTCTTGATCTTGATCATTACTGATACTTGTTTCTTCACACTGTGGATTGCACTCTTGACATGGAGCCACTTCTAAGAACAAGATAGGAGTTTTGATCTTCATATAGGATTCTTGACAGGTTGATGGAGTATCATTTTGAGTGGGCATAATAAGCATTGAAGCACATGGAAGCTCCGGGTCTATGATTTTTGAAGCCTAAGAAAGACTTGCAGCCATATGTTGATTAGCTTGGATCTATTTTAGAGGTAGTCCTTGAGGGTAGACATAGTCATTGTTAGGCTCATTCTTTGATAGAGATGGTGTGGCTAGTTTTGAAGCTTTAGGAGATGGAGGAATGGTGGAATAAGTAGATGTGATATGTGAACCATTGCTAGACATGGATTCTTGATATTGGTCATGCTTGAGATTAGATGAATCATTAGGATTTTCCAGTTTGATTATGCCATCATCTATAAGATCTTGGATTTTATGTTTCAAATCCATGCAAGATGAATTTTTATGCTCATTGTGTCGATGATATGCACAATATGTACTCAAGAATTTCAATCAATGTGATGTGAATTGAGGTAATGTGATGAGATCATGCTCAAGAAGTTCTTCCACAGTTGATTCATAAGATTGTCCTGAAGGAGTGAAGTCTCTCTTGCGTTTAACCCAAGGTTTTTCTTTCATGAGGTTACTAATCACTTTGGAGGGAGACTTCATGGTGTTTTTAGCTACTTTTAGGGCTTTGGAGCCACTCTCTTGATCAAAGATAGCATTTCCATACCAAGATTTCTCCATGTTGGAAGGAAGTGGAGAGATGTGAGAATCATGATAAAATAGCAAAGTACAGATTGATCATAATGAGGATTTGTTGGATGGTGTATCCTTTTCCACCTTTAATTGTTGGAGTTCAGATTTCAAAGTTTGAAGCTATTTTGATAAAGCTTCTATAAGAATATCTTCTTCCTCATTATTAGGACCATAAGGTTTAGCCCATTTTCTTTTAGACATTGTAAGATTGTCTAATGCGCTTTCTTAGAAGATTTAAGAGAAGGTATGATGAATCAATTGATTGTCTGACAGGTGCTGAAGTGATATCTAAAGTGCTGACTAAGTCCAAGACCAAAAGACAAACAAGATAATGTCCAATTGAGAGAGAGATAGCAAAGACTCTGATCTTGAGTCAAGGTTAACAAACCTGCTCTCGCAACTCAAGATAAGGACATTACAGACAAAGATGATCAATATAATAAGTCACTTAGACTAGCACAACAAAGTCAGATTTTGAAACAACAAGCAAGTAAGACCGTCAATGGATTGCAGTCAATGACAAACAAGTAGCAATGTTGTAAAAACACATATTTGAGAAAATCCATATAGAACCAGCGTGATGGAAGACAAAATTGGATAGCAATTCAACTGATTTTTACAGTTTTGACACTAGATGAAAAAACTTGGACAAGAGTTTGATAGTTTAACACCTAAGAGTGCAGATCTTGAGTTTTTTGATCATTTTGATGTTTGTTTTGATTGTTTGGTTCTGTTTTGGATGTTTCACTTATGCAAGACACATCAAGAAGAATGGTTGTTGTAAAAAGAATAGACACACCACAACCTAGGTAAGCCAGGGAAATATCTACTGAATTCCCACTTGAACCAAAGTTCAGCCATGCCTACTCATATCAAAAAACTTAGAAGCTTGGAGGCATGGGCTCCTCCTTACAGTGCACTCACTTCTCAGGCACACCATGTTAGGAATAAGGTGTCTCAACCTTGGACAATTCCTATTCTTATTATTTTTTTTGGAAAATGTATTTCTTACAAATAATGTAATTAAGTGTGAGTGTACATGTCTAGTTGGCATGTTGATGTGGCACTCCACTTGATGTGTCGGCATCTTGAATTGTGTGTAAGGAGATCATGGCTGAAACGGTTATGACGGATTCCTATGACACGTAAGAGCTATTTCTAGAAGATTCAATGACGGGTGAAGACATGCAATGACATGTGGAAACTGATAAATTTGATTACTATACACTCTTCCACAATCATGGGGTTTAGGGCATCACCCTGAAAAACATTTTAAGGTTCCTATTTTCTCAGAGAATGGTAAAACCCTAATACGGCTATCTTTGGAAGTTTCCCTAAAAAGGAAAGCGCATGATATAAGCATTTTTTAGGGTTGTAGACAGATATAGAAAAAGAGTGTATTGTTGGTATGATCTGGTGCTATTGGATTTGTCTTTGAGTGTCGATTGTCTCCTGAAAGAACTTGCATTGCAAGTGTGTTGTAACTGTTGTGTTGAAGATAATACATTGTGCAGGTTTTGGGGTACTGAGATTTTTTACCGAAAGGTTTTCCCTAGGATAAATCATTGTGTCATTCTCTATTTTCTATATCCATGGTATATGGATGCAATATCATTGTTAAAGTAGTTAACGAATATGAAATTGTAAGGATTTAAAAGAATTTGCACAATACTTTCCTTTAGAGATAAGTGTAGGAAGTTGTTTCCGCACCTAAGTTTCCTTACACACCAAGCTTCAAATCCTAAGGGTAATCACTTCTCAAGGGACCGTTGTCTCTACTAAGAGCCATGAAAATGTGGGACGTCTTAGTCGGTCTTGGACCTTCCATGCCAATAGATAGAGGGATTTTTGGTCACTAGAACAAATTTTTTAGTCGGGGCATCCATTCAGGTGGCTATACATGCAGTAGATTAACCCTGTTAAGGAGGCCTCCCAACCTATAGAAGTTAAGTCCTGTAGGTTTTTACGCACCACGAGGGTAATGAGGGAGATCTTCTATTGGCATGGAGAAATTGACACCTGTTCACTATGAGATTAATCACAATGACATTTTTTATATACCGGTTTGGAAGGGCTTGGCTTTAGTTTGTTACCGGTTGGGCAATCCCTCTCACCGGCTCTATTAAAGCTCTCAGGAGGTAGCCATGCTAAAATATTTGCATGAATTTCTCTTTCACCCAAGATCCGCGAATGCGAGGGGAGAGGATACATTCATGCAATTATTTGGATTACAAATCTAAAGAACACTTCAAACACATAAGAAAAGTGATTCTTTTTAAGCACCAAATATGAAGTGTTATTTAACTACAAAATGCAGACATGATAGTTTTGGAAGACACACAAAGTCTTCGACAAGCATCCTGCATCAAACTAATTAGTATTTTATGATTTGTTCTTCATTTACAACATCTTGCAAACCACAGTTAGGCTGTGAAAATAGAAAAAAAAAAAACAAAGACAACCGTGAGCGTTAGAGAATCAATAAAATATTTTTTTTTTATCAATTAAAAATGAAAAAACACATGCAATCTACAAAAATGACATGCAATTTAAAAAGAGAAACCTGTAATCTACAGAAATGACATGCAAGCTAAAAATCAAAACATGCAATCTATAGAAATGACATGCAAGCTAAAAAGAAAAAAATGCAACCTACAGAAATATAATAAACAAATGACTAATCTAAATCAATCTATTGCCTTCTAGTAGGTAGGAGTATGGAATTTGCTCTCAGGTCATCACAATGTCCAGTGACTACATCAGATCCTGAATGAAATATTTTAAAAAAGCTAAATGATGAAACTAAAATGATTGATTAATCTAAATGCAAATGCAATTTGTTGTTCATCCAAGCTAATTAGATTAATTATAAAGCACCAAATGAAAGATGATGATTGATTTTAAAACCCAAATAAAATGTGCTCTAAGATTATTGTTTGCATGCTTAAAAGTAATAACAACAATTAATCAAAAAAGCTATGAAATTCTAAATGCTTCAATGCTAAAAATAATATAATAATGATAGCAAAAATTAGGATCCTTTGTGAAGGAAATGAAGCTCTCTTTTATAGAAAATCTCTCCTAAATTGACAGTCAAGATTAGAGGAAATGAGTGGCTCAGATTCAATTTGAGGAAGCACAATCCATGTGCAAGAAATTTGATTGGTCGAAAGATTCAATCTTTTTGGAAACTTCCAAATTGATTTTCAATTAACAACTTTGTTTCCAAAATGATAAATAGATAAGATTAAGTTAACTGAATAAAATAGATTTGTTTCCAAAATGAGAAAATATAATAATAAATTAACTGAATAAAACATATTTGTTTCCAATTTGATAAAAGATAAGAATAAGTTAACTGAATAAAATAGATTTGTTTCCAATTTGATAATCAGTTAACTGAAATTGATGATGTCATATACATTTTTAAAGATTTAATTGATATTAAATGCACATTTTGTTTTTATAATTAATTTAATTCGCTTTTGGATTTTAATTGACAAATTTGTAATTTTGTTTAATTAATATATCAGAAATATCAATTAAATAATTAAGATAAGGTTTATTTACCAATGTAATGTGATTTTAGGAATTAATTAATTAATCAAGTAAGATGGTTGATTAGGACCTAGGGTTTAGGTCATATCAGTTTGAATTTGATAGATTGAGGAATTGCCTATTTGATTTAGGACTTAGGGTTTATCAAGATTATGGTTTCTTGATAAATTGTTACGATTGGGGGTCTAGGGTTTAGATGACCAGTTTTATGTGATTACAAATACTGCCATGATTTCCAAATCTATAAAGTAAGTATCTTAAGCACATATGAATGAAATAGTAATAACAAGCATCCACAAATTTCACACACATAACACAGTGATTTTCATTTGGAAACCCTTGTAAGAGGGAAAAAACCATGATGGGGATGACACCCACAAGCCCAATAGCTGGAGTATATGAGTTTGCTCTATTAGGAGTACCATAAGATCAGCTATGATCTACCTCGCTAGAGGGTTTAAAACCTCAATAAATAACTCACCATGTTAAAGGACTTACAAATTAGAATTTGTTAGAATTCACACAGTTAAGGGATTTATCCTACTGCAACTGTTAAGAAGGAAACAAGATAAATTAGCTTAGTGTAGCATTGATTTTCTTAAAAAATCTTATAATCTCTTCATACTTTGTACTCTACTCTCTGATCTCTGATCACAACTTCAGCTTGAAATCATAAAACCCTAATCACCCAAAAACTTTAACAACAACAACTCTTGTAACAAAAACTTTTAACTCTCTCTCTCTAATTTCTTAAATAAACAATTTCCACCGACTTGAAAATGATCTTTGTATTGATTTCCCACGACAACACCATGTGTCCAATTGATAATGTGAAAAATGATTTACCATGACCGCTTTAGGTCAAAATAAGATATGCAAGTTTACATCTCCAAGATAACTAACATGTTTTTGCTTCTCCAATATAATCCCTTAAAATTGTATTTAATGCTTGGATAAATCATGTAAATACAAATACATTATATGTATAACCTTATTCCATGTCATCACATCATTAAACATGATCACATTCACTTTACTACTCACTTCTTTGTGATCTACTAACCAGTTAATCAAGAACATAAAAGTTCAACCTGTCTTAGTGTATGTGTCTCTCAAAACTTTATCACCACTCAACCAAATGTGTTGTGGTTGGAACCACGTTGCAATGTGATCTTGTTTAGTCTTTAGTTGTGATCACTACACATTATTATGTTTACATCATGACCTTCACCAAAATGTTGTTTGAATAGTCTACCGCTCTTATGTGCTTAACTAAATTTCAGTATACCTTTCTTTGCTAATTATACCTTCACTTTACCTATTTTATATTATGACTTGTATTCACTTAGTTCCACTATACAGACTTGGTTTACATCAATGACAATAATATATATATATATATATATATATATAAAACAAAAGTGGGATATATCCACCATATTTTATTAATAATAATCTGATTCAATAACTCCCCCGTGGAAGAACCAGTAAGAAACCCCAGGATCATTGTCATATACATGTATATATTCGATGATATTGATTTTCATATGCAATTACATAATATATCCACTAGGCATTTTGACATTTTACAAAATTAGCCCACATGTCGGGAATTACAAGTTCTATGCTATGAGCGAATTGACCACGTATTTCAAATATCCACTAATGAGCCAGTGCTCCAAAGAGCTTACATCATAATATATATTACTCCTTATCACTGCACCACAATAGTCAGCAATCTGTAATACCAACAAGCTCCCCATTTGGCATCGATGGCAAACATATACTAATTCCACCATATGATTATAATAATAATATCAACTTATGAATCCCTATACTAATACTTTTCATACTGCATATACTCCCCTAGACATATACTTAACCATGCATCATATACTCCCCCTTTGACAACAATGACAAAGTTGCCAAAAAATTGAATATATGTATACAAAATCTTACTTGCATCCTGTCAAAAATTACCTTGAAATAAATCTTTTCCAAACTCAAGTTTGGTTCCCATATCTTCTGCAAATACTTCATAGCTATAATTTTCTCAATCAAACTTGACACTAGCTCTTCCATGCTATCGAAAGTGTTTAGTACTAGCAAGGAAAGTATAGCATCTACCTTTTTCACATTTTTTTGCATCACTTCAATTATAGGAGATAATGTGGATTGAAGTCATAGAAGAGTAAGAAATATCTACTCTTGCTAACCTTCAATGTGATTATTCTTATGATTAATTTTCCTGACTTGATGAATGTAATTTGTGAATGAACTTGATAGTGGATCAAGTTGATCACTTAAGTTCTCCAAATCCTTCTTAGCTTCAGCTCTGCTTTGTTCCAAATCTTGATCAAAGTTTGAATGCCTTGATAGGTTGATAATCAGTTGAACTACCTCATTCAATGTACTCTTAACTTCATCTATCAAGTCTGATAATTTAATCATGTATGCTGTAATATTTTCCATCAACTTTCTTGTCATCTTCTTCTCTAGATTCTCCTCTACATTCTTCACTGCAACCATCTGCAAATTTAGGCCTTGATGTAGAATTTCCTTCACAAGTGTGTCCATATGATCAATAGATGTGTCATCTTCATCATATGTGATCAATACTTACTGATCACAGTAGTAGAAGAATAATTTGATGAATAATACTTACTGATCACATATGATGAAGATGACACACCTATTGATCATATGATAGAATTATCACCTAAGGAATTATTCATCAAATTATTCTTCTACTATTATTCATCAAATTATTCTTCATCTTCAATAGTATTCATAGTTTTATATCTCTTTTGTGCACTAGATACTACAAGATGTAAGTCTTTTGAAATATTAGGTTCTTCTTCAATCTTGTTTAGAGTATCCACCTGCTTTTTTCTTCATCTTTCTCTTCTTTCTTCTCAGAAATCATCTCTTATTTTTGTTCCAAAAGTAATGATGGATCCTTCTTACATGTTATCTCATCACCACCAGTTTGTGATAGACTGATATCCTATGTTCCAATGTCCTTCACTAAGTTAGAAATGTCTAGAACAAAATTCCCAGTTGTCTGATATGTGGACAATGTGTCATTTCCTTGCAATGGTTCATTTGATTTGGTATGAACTTGATCTTATTGGACTGTAATTTCCTTTATTTGTAGTAATTCTCTCCATGTCTTAATAGTTTCATTATGTACACTTTGTGTATTATCAATTAGTAGTATATTCACGCTGCTCTTAACATTAAATTTATGCCTATGAGTATTAATCATTATCTTAGCATCTTCTTCACATAACTCAGGTTGAACTTGAATAAGTTCTCTCTCCATGATCTCTCTATCCAACTGTAATGCAACACTCCATCTAGCATCAATTGCCTGATATAACTCATTATCAATTTCTTGTATTTCTCTACATTTCTAGTTGGGATTCTTTCTTTTTTATGCATTCTAGATTAAAAATATTTGAAATAAACCCACATGACATTATTGAAGTTATTACCAAGTTCCTTTATGAATTCACTTATTTTCATAACTGCCAGTTTGTCCCTTGACCATGTAATATTTCCTTTACCAGGGAAAACTTTTGAACATAAAAAATTATACATACCAATAGGGCTCCATACTTGAATTATTGTTTCTTGTCTCTTAACCATTTCCATGTTCTCCATAAATTGGCTTCTTATCATCTCACATAGATCATACATTGAATTATCCTTCACAATTCTATAGGCAGCGTGATTCACTCCAGCAAGTGCACTTTTAGATTGACTCGACTGATAAACTCTGTAACCTATCACCATAGATGTGAAATGAACTTCCTTATCTTCAATATGCTCGATATTCATCACTCTCCTATCCAGTTTGGATTTGGTAATTTTAGTGACTAAGTGAGTAGCCACCATTCTTAATGTGCATTCCAAACCTTGTGCTTGAAATCTTGTAACACTATGAATCAATGTCTTCAAAATCTTGTCTGGTATATCTAGAAATTTGTATTGATCATGGAGTCTTCTCAGCACATAATGTATCCAATTCAGATGAAATTTTGTGGGAATGTTCACAACATAAGTCAAACTCTTTTCTTGTAAATGTTTGTGCTCAACTTTCAACTTTCGGTTGATACACAGATCCTTGTATTCTTTCTGAATTTCTTTAGCTCCCAATTCTTTGATTCTAAAATGAATGTAAGAATGAACATCTTCAATCAACATCACACCACAATGAATAGTGGATAGGGAACCAGAGATATCTATCTCATCCACTTTTCTTGAATGCAATTTGAACACGGGTTGAGTTTCCTTAGAGATGTTCACCAGAACAGTTGTATTGATGTTCTCTGTCATTACAACCAACATCACACAATCTTGACCACCGACTGAAATGGTACTATGCACTACATAGGTTATATTTCTACGAAAACCTGGATATGAAATATTCACTAGATCTTGATCACAAAAGTAGCTTTTTCATGCACTAGCTCAAGATAACTCTTCAAATTCTTCAGACAAAAGTAAGGAGTGTGAAAGGAAGTTACTTTTTCCCTTATAAATATCACTAGAGAAATAAACATTGCATACATCAATAGTAGGAATAGTAACATGTCACCAATTAACACTTGACCACCAATTGGTTCTTAACCAACAGTAATAACCGCTCTCAAATAGATATCTTACCTTAGAATATCAGTGTGGTCCATACACAATCTCAAAATACAAAATCCTATAAATTTACACCATAATGTGCATATAGATCTTTACTGCTTTTTGATCTAGGGGATTGGTAATGTATTTATCTTTTAAGTGCCCCCCTTATAAAATAACATGCTTAGTTTACCAATTGAACATCCACATTTTCTGAACTTGTGGATTTCTCATTAAACTTATATGAATTCAATTTTCCTTTCTTTACCCAAATCTTCTTCATATCACTTCTGAATTCATCAATACAACAACTAGCTTTCCTTTTCTATCTTCAGAAGGATGAGGTGATTGATTCTTAAATTGACAGTCTTTTGCTATATGACCTATCTTATGAAAAACAAAACATGCTTTACCGATTGATTTCCAATGATCATCATTACCTCTTATAGTTCCCATTCTTTAATTCACTGCTAGGTGTCCATAGTTACCACATACAGAGCATGTAGTGTTTAATTTTCTTTCCCTTATAACCATATTCACCAATGGAATAGGTGACCTAGATGCATATACTCTTTACCTACAATGTCCAGCTTTGTGTCCATACTTGTTGCATGAAAAGCAATACCCATCAAAGTTACGACTATTGGAGATACTACTAGATCTACACTCATATGCACCATGACCATACTTGTGACAATTGAAACAATAACCATTAAAAGAGTAGGGTCTATTCATTGGTATGCTTCTACACACATTTTTAGTATGGCCAAACTTTCCACACTTATAGAAAGTGGGTTTATTAGGGTTCTTACCTAAATTGATTGGATCTACCTTCTGATCTTTATGTGTCTCCTTAGGTTTAGCATTAAAATATTCTACAACTTCAAATGTTTCTTCTCCCGAATAACCTAGACCAGTTGTATCTCTGTATCTTCATTGACTCTTCAGTTGTTCATCAATATTTTGTGAGATTTCATTGTATGTTCTCAATTTTTCATTTTCTTATTTCTGATATTCTAGTTATTTCCTCAGTGACTAGTACTCATCTTCCTTAGTCTTTCATTCTCAGCTAATACTTGGTAGTTCTCTATAACAATATCCTACATTTGACTCTAATATAGGGTATATTCCTATCTCATTTTGAGAAGTTCTTAACTTTTTGCTTTTAGGGCATTTTCTTAGCAGCTATTACACTCATTTTCTCTTCCAGATCTTAACACATCTTGATAAACTGACTTTCTAGTTCTCTTTTCAGATTAGTCATGTGTTCTTTAAGATTCTTGTTCTTTTCCAATATATTTTCTATAACTTATTCATATTCTTCATATCTGATTCCTTCAGATAGTTGTTCTATGTTGTCTTGACTTTCACTCAGTTGATCAATAAGCTCTCTCCTCTTTGCAAGAGAGTGTCTCAACTTTTCCTTTAGCTCCTTGATCATCTTGTTTGCATTATCCAGTTGCATCTCAGACCTATACTCCTCCATGATAATGGATCTTCACCTCAATATGTTAGAATTATTACCAAAGGACCTATGCTCTGATACCAATTTTTGGGAGTAATAGGTACTGAGATGGGGGTGAATTAGCACAAATAAATATCTTACTAATTCAACCACTTAACCAAATAACTACTGCAATACTTTCTAAATCTATAAAGTAAGTATCTTAAGAAGAAATGAATGAAACAGTACTAACAAGCATCTAAAAATTTCACACACATAACACAGTAAATTTCATGTGGAAACCCTTGTAAGAGGGAAAAAGCCATGGTGGGAATGACACCCATAATCCTAATAACTATAGTATTAGAGTTTGCCCTGTTAGGAGCTACAATACCCTTTTAGAGGGTTCACCCTATTAAAAGTGACCAGTACACTCTTAGGAGTACCATAAGATTAGCTATGATCTACCTCGCTAGAGGAGTTAAAACCTCAATAAATAAGTCACCATGTTAAAGGATTTAAAAATAATAACTTGTTAGAGTTCAACCAGTTAAGGGATTCGCCATGCTAAAACTGTTAGGAAGGAAACAAGATAAATGATCTGAGTCTAGCATTGATTTGCTTAACAAATCCTTTAAGCTCTTCATCTTTGTACTATGTACTTTTCTCTCTGATGTCTGATCGCAACTTCAACTTGAAATCATAAAACCCTAATCACCCAAAAAATTAACAACAATAATAACGCTTGTAACAACAACTTTTAACTCTCTCTGTGATTTCTTAAATAAACAATTTCCACCGAATTGAAAATGATCTTTGAATTGATTTCCCACAACAGCACCATGTGTCCAATTGATAATATCGATGTGAAAAATGATTTACCATGACCACTTTAGGTCAAAATAAGTTCTGCAGGTTTACATCTCCAAGATAATTAACACATTTTTGCTTCTCCATTGTAATCCCTTAAATTTGTCTTTAATGATTGCATCAATCATGTAAATACAAATACATTGGATGTATAACCTTTATTCTGCATCATCACATCATTAAACATGATCGCATTCACTTTACTACTCACTGCTTTGTGATCTGCTGACTGGTTAAACAAGAACATAAAAGTTATACATGTCTTAGTGTTTGTGTCTCTAAAGACTTTATCACCACTCAACCAAATGTGTTGTGGTTGGAACCACATTGCAATGTCATCATATTGAGTCTTTAGCTGTGACCGCTCCACATAATTATTTTTACATCATGACCATCACCAAAATGTTGTTTGAATAGTCTACCGCTCTTCTGTACTTAGCCAAATATTAGTATACCTTCTTTACTTATTATACCTTTGTTTTACCTGTTGTATGTTATGACTTATATTCACTTAGTTGCACTGTGTTACACTAGATTTTTACTGATGATAAATATTGTCGCGCATCTCTTAGTTATGAAATGTTGACTTTTGAACATTATTTTGAACTTTACTTTGAACTTTCAAAAGTTCAAATTCACATGTTCAAATTTTTCTTGCGCGTCTTGTGTAGTCACGACTTCATCCTGGCTAGTCTTTCCTTTAGGTGTTCTTTTTTTTCCCTCATTTTGAAATTTCAAAGCTCAAATTCAAAAGTTCAAATTGTACAAGTGCAAGTGGAAGGTGAGTCCTCATTATCAATTTAAGAAGTCATCACGTCTTTGGTCAAGTTTGTTTCTCTTAATTTGAACTTTCAAGGTTTAATTTCAAAAGTTCAAATTTAAATATTTCCATTTCTAGATCCACGGCTGATTTCATGTAGGAAAAAGGTAATGTTGGTACAGACAGAGTATAACCTAAGAGATTCCAAATTTTTAAAAATCATATCTTTCCGGGAAAGTTAATTATTATTTTGTGAGATTAAGGGGTGTGAAATGACAATTAATTAATAGTATGTCAGACTGATGTCACTTCACTATTAATTCACTTGGAAGTAATGAAGGTTTAAGCGTGCCACAAATTCAGGCAAATATATTTCTTTTTATAAGCAAATATTGGTTTTTTTTATTCGGTCTTGATTTCTTTCATCATCACGGAGCTAGAAAGATGAAGGAGGTAATTTCAAGGTTGCAACACTGACATTTTCATGAATTATGGTATGGTTGATTTTGAAAAGAACCTAATGAAGAAGGTTTCCTTAGAATAAAAATCTCCCACTCCAGCAAGAACTACATGTTCCCGGAGCAAGAGGCTGAAAAAATTTATAATTAGTCACAAAGTTGTGGAATTGGACTCTATTAAAGAAAGAAAAACCCCAATGGAGGATTAGGATCTAGATGTGCTAAATTTGGATAACTTTAAAGAGGGAGGAGAAATGAGTAAAGAGAACCTCACTAATGATGCTCTTTCTATCAATTCAACTGTGTTACAAACTCCTCCTACTAAAGACTCAGTAGATACACCAGCATGGCTTCAATCCTCCATCAGCAAAAAGAGGAGTATTGTACCAATTTCATTTCCAGATAAGGACATGGTGAGTTGATGCTTAGGCAAGGAGATAAATATTAAAAATCCCAAGACTAAAGTGATGATAGATGTTGATGCTCAGACTGGGCATTGGTTTGCAGAAGTTTTCATTCCCAAATATGATAAAAATTCAAATGAGGTAACAGCTGAAGATTTCAAAGTTGAAAATATTGACCTGGGAGTTGCTACTCATGCAGCAAATGTTAAGAATTTAGATTCCTTGACAAAAAGTATTGTCACAAGAGTCTGGAAGGATGAAAAGAAAAAGCAAGAAATGAAGTTGGCAATATCTTAGATGGTTGAGTACATCTACTCCATTCATCATCCAGACCACGTCCTCACAACATAGTGCCCAATGACTTTTGATCTGAACTCTCCCGAAAATTAGTAGATGAAGGAACAGATTCTATGCAACAAGTCAATTGCTAAAGCATATTCTTGCTAGCTAGACTCGGTGGTTGATCAAGGAAGAAAATACATAGATGACCTCAGTCAAACTTATGAAGATGTTATTGAGGCTAAAGATAGTCTGGATGTAGAGGTAACCAAATAGAATAAAGAAAAGACTCAATGGATGGTGGTGATGGCCCAGATGTTAGAGGTAAAGAAATATGGTATAATGAATTTCCTCTCTGAACGGCCAATTGCAGGATTTGATGATGAAATACTTTTTGTTTCGCAAGATCATTTAGATTGGAGGAACTCTATTATAAAATAGGGCTTTGAGGAATCCACTAAACTGGTGAAAGAGTTCACCGCATTAACAGGTATTATGAATAATGACCTTGGATTCATTAAGTTGCAGTTGTTCAAAGAAGATGAAAAAACTCTATAGAAGTCAAAATAAATGAACCAAGCTTTCAAGGATAGGGTTCATGTGGTTAAGGAAACAAAAAAGGTCATGCCTAATGAGTTCTACTAGATTACTGAGATGGAATCCATGTTGATTGTGTGCCATAATCATTTGAAGTTGCACAAGGAGAAAGTAGTGCTGGTCTATAGAGAGAACAAAGTCTAGAAAAGAGGATCGCACATATTGGTGTGCCCAATCATCAGTTGGTGGTTAAGTTTTCAGTTAAACATTTAGAATGGAGGAAGTTATAGGCTTAGTCATCGTCAGCCATGATGATGTCATAAACCTAGATATCCTATGAAATAATCATGCTAGGTTGATCACTTTGGTTATTTTGTTCTGTTACTCGGTATTACTTGCAAAAACTCTAGTCTTTTACTTTTTACTCCTTTGAGGAGTTAGAATTAAAACTTCCAAGAAACAATTTTATTCTCGGGGTATATATGACTTATTATGACCTGAGAAAAGGGTCGGCCAAATTTTTTAATTTTGTTTTTCAGTAAGTTTTATGGTGATATTGAGATACTTGAAAGATTTTTTACAATTTGAAAGTTGTTTTGAACAGTTGGTTAAAATTTGAATATATATATATATATATATATATATATATATATATCATAGCTTTGGTGCGTTCATCTGAGTATATGAATATAATTTTTGTTGGAATTTCCTTTGTGATTAAGGTATATTGTTGTATTTCTCTCAAATTATGAAGATAATTCAGGTTATCCTTAGTAATATTTAATTCATTATGGAGATTGGTCTTTCAGCTGGATCCTAGCTTTTCATTTCAGTGATTCTATATCAAATTTATACCTTGTTTAAAGTCTAAATGCTTGAACCTTTGATACTTTAGGGTAAAAAGTATTGTATGTGAAATTCTCTTTATCAATTCATGGAAAGCATAATTAAAAATCATTGAAGAGGGAGCTGCACCTTTTTGCAAAGGGACATGACCATTAAGGCGAATCCCAACTGTTAACTAATTGATTTCTCCCAACAGGGTTATAGAGGATTATTTTACTTCATCATCTTTGATTAATTTTGGGGATAAATATGTGAACTAACAGATTTTTGGTGACTCTACTGGGGATTATGATACTAAGTGGGTCACTTTTCAAACTTTATTTATGTATTAGTAATCATGGTGTTACCTTCTTATGTGATACCTGCAAAGAAGAAATTCCTCTAGTACTGCAGCCTACTTTTCATTTCCTAGGCATCCAGGAAGACATTATTGTTGATCTTAACACATTAGCCTAGAAATTAAGAACCAATAACTAGAAGTATCAACAGGTTAGGTTGGTGATTGAAGAAGAAGAGGAAATAGGCGAATGGTTAAGAGGACTCCCTATAGACCTAGAAGCCATATTTTTGGATAGGGCAGGCCAAGGGCCTTAAAACTCAAATATTGGATTCCAAATGTTTCACTAGGTCCTAGGTGAAGCAAGGGTTAGTAGATTAGGACTTAGAAGATCTTGAATGACTCACTAGTGCCCTTGATTTAACTTTACCTGAGTTATCCAGGAATAAGCTTAAACCAACTCAGATATCTATAGCCTTGCCATCATTCCATATTATAGTCCTTTCATGGACACCCACACCCTTGAATATTAATCTTCCCCTCGTTTTAAACGCCATGGTTGCTAATCCTTGGGGTGTTGTTTTGGGTCCCCTAAACCTTCAAACACATCATTATCTACCTAAAGGTGCTAAATATGTATTGCCATGATTTATTGGAGACATGAAGGTCTCTGTTGAAGAACATTTGAACACTTTTAATGTAGTTAGTGGCATCCTAATTATACAACATGAAGATGTGGCTATGATATTATTTGTGCAAAATTTTTCTGAAGGTGTTGCGGAATGGTTTAGCCATCTTCTAGCAGCCTCCATAACAAGGTGGACTGATATGAGGAAAACCTTTGAAAATAGTTATAAGAGTGTGGAGAATGAGCACTCACTATTGGCTCAGTTAACCCAGATGAAAAAGAGATACATGAGCCAATGCGTGATTATGTGGCCAAATAAAATAAATTGGTACATAAGATTCCTACTGGGAAGAGGCCCACCCTAGAGAATTAGAAATGTTTCTTCATAAATTCAATGCCCCCTGACCTTGGATTTCATCTACGTAGAAGTAGACTAGCATATTTGGGTGCGATCCAGACACAAGCAATTGAATTGGAGGATAATTTAATCACTACATGGAAGTAGAGAAAGGAAGTTCAAACTCCTCATGCACAAGAATATTCATCTTCATCAAACCCTATGGTCTAGAGACTTGTAAATGATATAATTATTCTAAAAAAATAACTGCCAAAGAATAATAATCCTTACCAAGATATTCCACAAAGGTTCCAAAATCAATCTGCTCGAACCTTTGGAAGGCAGTTAACATTACCATTTTCTCAGCAGAGACTGGCTATACAAGGTGCCCAAAGCGGGAAGGATAATATATGTATTTTTCACCTAACAGATGATCATGATGGAAATACCTGCCCAGAAATGGTGAGGTATGTTCAAATGAACATTCAAAGAGAAACTGTTGAAGAAGTTCATGAAGATAAGGCCGGTCCAAAATTACCTAGAAACTCTGAAACATATTACCTTGAATATGAATCTGATTCAAATAGAGGTGCAAATATTATGGTAACTTTGGAGGAGCCCTCATATTCAGTGTTGACGAGGAATAAAAAAGGATACAAGTCTTCCCCTATAGTTTCATCTCTAGCATCCACCAACAAGGCAATTGAACCTCGAAATCAAACTTTGAGCTTTTCGAAGGTCAAGAGTTCAAATTCCTTGGAGGTTCCAATTTTAAAAAGGTTTGATGTTGAACCTTCTTTTGATATTCTAGAATTTTGTAAGACTTCTAAAATTCAAATTTCTCCCACTGAATATTTAAGATTAAATCCTAGGGAGCTTGATAAACTTGTGGATTTTGTTAGAGGAAATGAGCCATCAAAAGCAACTGATAACCTGGTGAATGTATAGTCCAACCAACCATCTACTTCCAACCAGTTAGGTTAGCCTTAAATTGTTGAACCACAACCTCAGAGGGAAATATTAACTAAAACTGCTTAATCATTCGTGAAACCACAACCTTTCTATGTGTCCTTGTTTATCCATGGCCACAAGCTCAGCAATTGTATTATTGATTCTAGTGCTTCAGCTAACATAATTTCATCCTCTCTATCTAAAGCACTGGACTTGCCCTTGACCAAAACCTTTGGACACTGCTATTCGATGGACTCAAAACAAGTACCTTTGTTGGGTCAAATAAAGGATGGTCGAGTAGCCCTAGCATCTCACCCTGCAAAAAGGCTTAAGCTAACAATCTTGGTCGCTGACATCCCTGTCAGTTATGGCATATTGTTAAGTCACACCTTTTGAAAATATCTTGGGGGGAGATTAAATTGGATTGGTCACAAGCTAGTATTTCAGTAGGAAAAGAAAAGGTCATTCTTGAACCTGAGCCAAAATCAAAAAACACTGTCTTTCATTCTAATGATTCAAGGTCTCATATTTTGTACGAAGAATCTAAATTTGGCAATTATGTGATTCTTCATGAACCTAATATAGCTAAGGATGTGCAATTGGAAGACCATTCTTTGTGGACCATGGAGTTTGATGATAGTTGTTCCCATGCTTGTTCTGGAGCAGGGATGGTGCTAATATCTCCAGAAGGAAAAAAGATCCCTCCCACTTACAAGTTAGAGTTTAGAAATACAAACAATACAGCGAAATATGAAGCCTTGCTACTCGGAATTAAAGAAGCAAAAAGGAGAAGAATTAAGGGGTTGAAAGCCTTCCGGGATGTAGAGCTGATTGTGAAACTTATTTGAAGTATCTTCATAATGAAGAATGAAAGACTCAAGCACTAACACAATAGATTATGGGATGAAATAGAAATTTTTGAATCCTTCCATATCAAATCCAACCCACGAGACTTTAATTCTAGAGCTGACGCTTTGGCTGGGCCAGCTTCTCTCCTTATACCTCACCTTGAATTTGATAATGATGTATATAGAATTGAGTTGGTTCATCAGCCCAGTGTCCCAAATAACTCAGAATTGTGGCAAGTCTTTCATGATAATAAATAGATTAATCTTTTTATGAAATGTTTAGATATGTTATCTTCAACATACTTTGAAGGATCTGAATCTGACTGTCGTGAGTTTTTCCCTGATGAGGAGGGTTATTCAGAAGTTGATGTAATTCACTTAAAAGGCAATAGGATTCCAAAAGGACTGGTCACGTTGGAGAATTTGTTTGATAAGAGAGATTTCTACACAGGAAACTAAGAAGTGCACAAGAAATTAGAGTCAGGGGCCTATGAGAAGGTAAATATTGGGGAAGAATTTGACCCCAAAATGGTGAATTTGGGACTTTGTTGTACACCAAAATAAAAATAGAGATTTGTCCAGTTATTAAAATCGTACAAGGATGTATTTTCTTGGTCTTACAAAGACCTACAAGATTTTAATCAAGGACAGGTCCAGCACCACATTCCTCTCAAACCAGGAATGAGTCCTTTCAAGAAGAAGTTGAGGAATTACAATCCCAAGGTAGCTAATGCCATTTTCAAGGAAGTGGATAAGATGTTGCAGGTCCACATTATCTATCCAATTCATCATTTGACTTTGGTAGAAAATATTGTATCAATACATAAAAATAATAGAGATATACATATATGTGTAGACTTTCATAATTTGAACCAAGGAAGTCTTAAAGATAATTATCCTCTCCCAGCGATGGATCAAATCCTTCAGACCGTGGCTGGATCAAAAATGATGTGTCTATTGGATGGATTTTCTGGTTATAACCAAATTAGTGTAGCGGAAGAAGATCAGCATAAGGTGACCTTCATGACACCTTGGGGCATGTTTTCCTTCAGGCATATGCCATTCGGCTTGATTTACGCCAAAGACACATTTTAATGAGCAATGAATGCTACTTTTAGTCATCTTAGAAACAAAATCATTGTCATATATCTGGATGATTTGACATTATTTTAAAGAAGGAGGAAGAGGCATATCAAGGACTTACAACAGATATTGAAAAAGTGTCGGGAGCATGAAATTTCTCTAAACCCCAAGAAATCATTCTTTGTTGTGACCGAAGGTAAGATCTTGGGCCACATCATATCAAAAGAGGGGATAAGGGTAGATCTAGAACAAGTGAGGGAAATCCAAGAGTTAGCTCTACCATCCAACAAAATCGAAGTAAAATATTTTTTTGGTCAGGTTAATTTCCTAAGGAAATTTGTTCCAGACTTTTTTGAAACCACGAAGCCTCTTATGAACCTGATAAGTGAAAAGAAAACATTCAAGTATAATAGTGAGGCTACATCCACTTTCAAAACAATCAAGGAAGAAATTATGAAAGCCCCAAATCTGGTTCATCCTGACTTCAAGAGGGATTTTATTATTCATTGTAATGCTTCTGATCATTCATTGTCGGGAATTCTAATGCAGACAAATGAGCTAGGCATAGAAACTATGATATCCTTCATGAGTATCTCGTCAAAAAAACATGAACTAAACTATTCACTAGTGGAGAAGCATGCATTTTCAGTAGTAAAGACAGTGAAACAATTTAGATATTATATACTGCATTCTCACTCCAAGGTTTTTGTTCCAAACACTGTTGTGAAAAGAATTCTCATACAGCAGGAGGTTGGTATCAATAATAGGGTTGCCTGGGTAGCCAAAATCCAATAATTTGATTTAGATATCACACCCATCAAGCTGGTCTGAGGGCAAGGACTGTGCAGGTTGTTAGCAGAGAATGAAGATGAAAAAGAAAGGCTTCCCATAATATTGTTGGTTGGCCTAACTGATCCTTAGTTTTTCTATGTGGCACATTACTTGACTTATGGAGATTGTCCAGAATATCTGAGCCCAAAAGGGAAGCAAAATCTAAAAATCAAAACCACCAAGTATGTGATCATTGACAACATCCTTTACAAAAAGGGATTGGATGGTATGTTTCTCAGATGTGTGGATAAAGAAAAATCGGAGAAGCTACTAAAAGCCTTTCATAATGAAGCATGTAGAGGACATTTCGCTTCCATGGTTTCTGCTTTTAAGATCTTGGGAAACTTTTATTACTAGCCAGGTATGTTCAAAGATGCATACCAATGGGTTGCTAAATGTGAAAAGTGTAAATTGTTCACTGGGAAACCTCAATTAGCGGCTCTACCTTTGAGGCTAGTGATTATAGAAGATCCATTCCATCAGTGGGCCCTCAACTTTATAGGTTCTTTGACTCCTCCCTCAGCTGCGGGTCACACCCATACTTTGACAGCTACAAATTATTTTACCAAATGGGTCGAAGCTATCCCAGTGAAGAAGACTACCTCAATAGTGTTCTGTGATTTTGTGAAGAACTTTATCCTAGTAAGGTTTGGCACCCTGCACAAGTTAGTGACTGATAACACCACTATTTTTTCCTCACAAGAGTTACAAATTTTTTGTTATGATCATAGTATAATCCTTTCTCATTCCTCAGACTATTACCACCAAGGTAACGATCAGGCAGAATCAAGCAATAAAAATATGATCAACATCATGAGGAAATTAGAATGTTGTGGGAAGATAGGACTTATCCTAAAATGGCAATATGGATGTCCCCTTTTGAGATGGTGTATGGAGTTGAAGCTCAGTTATCCCTCCCATTGGAACTATCTACGACTAGATTGCAAAAAGTGATCGAGGACAGTAATTTCCAAAGTGCAATTGAAAAAGGAGTCATGTGCTTAACTAGGATATGTGAAGAAAGAGAGAGACTTTTTTATCACATAATAGAGCATCAGAATAGATTAAAACAATTTTTTGATAGAAAATCTAGGCCCAAGAAATTCATTCCAGAAGATCAAGTGTTGCTATGGGACAGGCGCAAAGAACCAAAGGGGGCTCACCGTAAGTTTGAATCTCTCTGGAAGGGTCCCTTTGTTATTAATGAGGTCCTTAGACCTAATTCATTTAAGTTATAATATCTTGATGGAACCCTGTTTCCCTTGCCCTTTAAAGGGAAAGACCTCAAATTATATCAGATATGAATATTTTGTCTTTTTCCCTTGTATATAAGTTTTTGTTGTGCTTAGTATTAGAAGTTTTTGTTGTGTCAAAGTTTGGACTTTTGACCCCGTAGCCCAATTTTGTGAAACCAGAGATTCTAGAATTAATTCCTTGTCCCTAAACGGTCCAGATCCCTAGCCGGAGCCAATGTTACACTAGATTTTTTCTGATGATAAATATTGTCACACATCTCTTTGTTATGAAATATTGACTTTTGAACTTTACTTCAAACTTTCAAAAGTTCAAATTCTCGTGTTCAAATCTTGCTTGCGTGTCTTGCGTTGTTGCAGCTTCATCCTGGATAGTATTTCATTTAGGTGTTCTTTTTTTTCCTCATTTTGAACTTTCAATGTTCAAATTCAAAAATTCAAATTGTACAAGTGCAAGCGGAAGGTGATTCCTTGTTATCAATTTAAGAAGTCGTCGCGTCTTTGGTCAAGTTTGTTTCTCTAAATTTGAACTTTCATTTTGAACTTTCAAGGTTGAATTTTAGAAGTTCAAATTTAAATATTTTCATTTCCAAATCCATGGTTTATTTCAAGAAGGAAAAAGGTAATGTTGGTATGGACAAAGTATAAGCTAGGAGATTCCAAATTTTTGAAAATCGTATCTTTTTGAGAAAGTTAATCATTATTTTGTGAGCTTAAGGGGTGTGAAATGATAGTTAATTAATAGTATGTTAGACTAATATCAATTTTCCATTAATTCACATGGAGGTAATGAAGTTTTAAGTGTGTCATGAATTCAGGCAAATCTTTTGCTTGTTATAAGCAAAGATTGGGTTTTTGTATTCAGTCTTGATTTCTTTCATCATCACAGAGAAAGAAAGATGAAGGAGGTAATTTCAAGGTTGCAACACTGAAATTTTCATGAATTCTACTATGGTTTATTTGTAAAAGATCCTAATGAAGAAGGTTTCCTTAGAAGAAAAATCTCCCACTCCAACAAGAACTACACGTTCCTGGAGCAAGAGGCTGAAAAAAGTTGCAATTAGTCACGAAGTTGTGGAATTGGACTCTATAGAAGAAAGAAAAACCCCAATGGAGGATCAGGCTCTGGACATGTTGAATTTGGATAAATTTGAATAGGGAGGAGAAATGAGTAAAGAGAACCTCACCAATGATACTCTTTCTGTCGATTCAACTATGTTACAAACTCCTCCTACTAAAGACTCAGTAGATACACCAGCATGGTTCTGATCCTCCATCAACAGAAAGAGGAGTATTGTACCAATTTCATTGCTAGATAAGGACATGGTGTGAAGATTCTTAGGCAAGGAGGTAAAGATTAAAAATCCAAAGACTGAAGCGATGATAGATGTTGATGCTCAAACTGGGCGTTGGTTTGCAGAAGTTGTCATTCCCAAAAATGATAAAAATTTAGATGAGGTAACAACTAAAGATTTCAAAGTTGAAAAGATTCACTTGGGATTTTCTACTCATGTATCAGATGTTAAGCATTTAGATTCCTTGACAAAAATGATTTTCACAAGAGCCTGGAAGGATGAAAAGGACAAGCAAGAAATGAAGCTGGCAATATCTCAAATGGCTAAGTATATCTACTCCATTCATTATCCAAACTACGCCATCACAACATAGTCCCCAATGACTTTTGATCTAAAGTCTCCCAACAACTAGTAGATGAAGGAACATATTCTCCGCAACAAGTCAATTGTTGAAGCATATTCTTGCTAGCTAGACTTGGTGGTTGATCGAGGAAGCAAATACATAGATGACCTCAGTCAAACTTATGAAGATGTTATTGTTGCTAAAGATAGTTTGGATGCAGAGGTAATCAAATAGGATAAAGAAAAGACTCGATGGATGGCGATGATGGCCCAGATGTCAGAGGTAAAGAAATATGGTATAATGAATTTCCTATCTGAATGGCTAATTGCAAGATTTGATGATGAAATCCTTTTTGTTTCGCAAGATCATTTAGATTGGAGGAACTATGTAATAAAATAGGGCATTAAGGAATCCACTAAACTGGTGAAAGATCTCACCACCTTAAAAGGCATGATGAATAATGACCTTGGATTCTTTAAGGTGCAGGTGTTCAAAGAAGATGACAAAATTCTACAGAAGCCGGAAGAAATGAATCAAGCTTTCAAAGATAGGGTTTGTGTACTAAAGGAAAAAAAAAAGGTCATGCCTAATGAGTTCTCCCATGTTTCTAAGATGGAATCCATGCTGATTGTATGCCATAATCATTTGAAGTTACACAAGGAGAAAGTAGCGCTGGTCTGCAAAGAGAACAAAGTTTGGAAGAAGAGGATTGCGCATATTGGCGTGCCCAATCATCAACTAATGGTTAAGTTTTTGGCTAAACATGTAAAATGGAGGAAGTTGTAGGCCCAATCATCATCAGCCATGATGACATCATAAACCTGGATATCCTATGGAATAATCATGCCAGATTGATCACTTTGGTTATTTTGTTCTATTGCTCGGTATTACTTGCAAAAACTCTAGTATTTTAATTTTTACTCCTTTGAGGAGTTAGTTTTAAAACTTCCAAGAAATAGTTTTATTCTCGGGGTATATATGGCTTATTATGACCTGAGAAAAGGGTCGGCCAAATTTTTTAAATTTTTTTTCAGTAAGTTTTATGGTGATACCGAGATACTTGAAAGAATTTTTACGATCTAAAAGTTGTTTTTATCAGTTGGTTAAAATTTGAATATATATATACATATATACATGCATATATATATACATATACATATACATATATATACATACATATATATATACATATATACATATATATATATATATGTATGTATGTATGTGTATATATATATATACATACATACATATATATACATACATATATATATATGTATACATATATATATATATGTATGTATGTATGTATGTATGTATGTATGTATACATATATATATACATACATACATACATACATACATACATACATATATATATATATGTATGTATATATATATGTATACATATATATATATATATCATAGCTTTGGTGCGTTCATCTGAGTATATGAATGTAATTTCAGTCGGAATTTCATTTGCGATTGTGGTATATTATTGTATTTCTCTCAGATTGTGAAGAGAATTCAGGTTATCCTTAGTTTAATCTTTAATTCATTATGGATATCGATCTTTCAGCTGGATCCTAGCTTTTCATTTTAGTGATTCTATATCAAATGTATACCTTGTTTAAAGACTGAATGCTTGAACCTTTGATACTTTGGGTAAAAAGTATTGTCTGTGAAATTCTCTTTATTATTTCATTCAAAGCATAATTGAAAATCATTGAAGAGTGGGTTGCACCTTTATGCGAAGGGACATGACCATTAAGGTGAATCCCAACTGTTAACTAATTGATTTCTCCCAACAGGGTTGCAGAGGATTATTTTACTTGATCATCTTTGATTAATTTTGGGGATAAATCTGTTAACTAACACACTGTACAGACTTGGTTGACATCAATGACAACAATATATATGACTCTTTATCAATGCACCACAATATTCATCAATATGTAATACCAAAAATTTAAACCCCCGAGGTATAGGTCAAAAGTGGTTCGACCTATACCCAGAAGGGTAAATTTAAAGGCAAATTTTGCGAGGTCCAAGATGCATTAAGAGTCTCAGGGTAAAACAAAGATAAAATCGGTAAAATCAAGCATAAATGCATCCAAAATCTAAGAGATCACTAAAATCGGGTCCAGTAGGTCCTAGAGCTTCCAAATTAATGGGTGCTAACATTTTAGACCTATATAAAGATGAACACCAAGGAAAATTTAAACTTTATTGTACATAACTCTCATAATAACTTTGTGAGTTTATTACCTTGATGTTTGGATGTGACCTTTCTCAAGTGTGTAGACAAAGAACAACATCAGAAGTTGTTGAAAGCATTCCATGATGAGGTATGTGGTGGGAATTATTCTTCTACTGTTACAACTTTCAAAATCCTAAGGTAGTTTTATTACTGTCCCAACATGTTCAAAGATGCTTACCACTAGGTATCGAATTGTGATAAGTGTAAATAGTTCACAAGTAAACATAATTAGCATTCATTCCTCTTAAAATTGTAGTAATAGAGGAACCATTCCAGTAGTTGGGATTACATTTCATTGGTCCTATTAGTCCCAACACTAGTGCAAGACACACCCATATCCTCACAACAACTGATTACTTCACAAAATGGGTGGAAGCCAAAGTAGTTAAATGGACAGCTTGTTGGAAGATTGTTGAGCATGTCAGAGTTTGGTACTTGAGTGTGCTGACATTAATGTTTTTTCATTGATGTCAACATACTAATTGTTTTTGATTAAGGTAAAAGCAGGTTTTCAAGGGAACCCCGAAACCCTTTAACAAAACAAAGAAAGGAAAGGAAAAAAAAGCCCCACGAGCAACAGACTGGCCCAAGGATGGGAACAATCAACAGAGGGTCAAAACCCAGATTTAGCAACAATTACATTCAAGACAAAAAGCACAAAAGAACAGCTGGAAAGAAAATAGAGAGGAAACCCGCCAGCACCAAAATCAGAGCAAAGATTGCAGAAGGCTTTCAGAGTCCACCAGCTGAGTCTTCATAGTCATCACATTCTCTCTCAGCTTCTGAAGGTCCGGATCTTCATTCTTCTGCACCTTGGATCTAGTGCGAGCTCCAGGTCCCGAGTGCTGGGAAGAAACAGGGTGATCAGCATTGTCTTTATTGTTTTCCAGCCAATTGCTCAGAGAACACAGATTCTCGAGCATAGCCTTCATTCCAGTATTAACCAGTGTGAGCAATTGTTTCAGCATTTCTTCATTCCCATAAATCTTCTTCTGAATGGGGATCATTGCTGCTTCAATAGCATTTCTAATTTTTTCCTCAACATCATCATTAACAGAAGCATTGTGATTTTGGGAGATATCATTCATGATTATATTAATGGTTTCCTCAATCATGGAGCTCTTGTTCTCCAGTTTAATGCATCTGTTTTTGAGTTCCACCAGATCTGATTGAACCCACTTATCCAAATTATAACTGTATATAGACTTATTCTTTGCAATTTCTAGAGGAGACATGATAGTAGTCCTTCTCACCTCGTTTTCCATCCTGCGGATATCTGTTTGGAGAGACTGAAATTTACTCCCCTTGAAAGTTCTATCTCTATCCTCTTTCCTATTATCCTTCTCATGGATCGGGGACTCATACTGCTCAGAATTATCCTCTTCAAGAACTTTGAAGCTATTATCCCCTGAGTGTTCCGCATTACTATCAATTTTTTTAATGTTTGCTTCTTTATTCTTCACAGTCTCAGTCCCTTTAGTCTCCTTTTCAATAGAGTTCTCATTAATCAGACCAGAATTAACTTTTTCCCCAGACTTAGGTAAGATACTTCTACCCTTAGCATTAATATTTTCATGGTCCACCATGACCTTCTCCACAGGGGTGTTAGGAAGAGGCAACACAGTACTAGGTCTCTGCTGACTAATCTGGGCATCATCAATAACAGGGTCCCGAGAGGTATGCTCCTTACCATCCGAAGACTGGATATGAAGATGGGAAGGAATATCCGGAGCATTCTTTTCCATATCATCAAAGCCTCTTGAGAGATTAGGTTTCTTCAATACAACCGGGGGTAAAGAAGAGGACAGGCCAGAGGAAATGGAGGCTTTTTTGGATTTTGAGGAACTGAGCAGAGTCCCCACAACCTTCCTCTTTTTGACCTGGGCAGGAATGGGGTCAGGAATATGTTGTTTCAAATAGTGTGTTCAATATGTTCAATTAATATTATTTCAGTTATTCTAGTGATATGTTGAAGATCTTGAGTTGTGATCGTGAGGTATTTTTCAAAGTTGTATGTAGATGATCTACAAAGATTTGCAGAATTTTTAATGACAGTTTGAGTGAGGTATGATCAAGTTGATGGTTTTTGTTGTTATAATATTCATGTATAGTGGATGAGTATTTGGTTTGGTATGTCTTGGATTTGATGTTTTAGAGTTTGCAAAGATGGTTGTTACATGGTGCCTTACCATTGTGTTCGCAGCTAGTGTTGTTCATGATTCAGAGCATGACAAGCTATCTTTTGGTGTGATAGAGTTTGGTATTTTAGTGTTCTTATTGATCAGATATGAAGATGCGATGATGCAAATTTTTTGGATGGTATTCATCCTTCTTGTTGGTGTTCTTGGATCGTTTGATGATTGTTTTATTGGTTTGCATTGATTGAGGTGATTGGATTTGTTTTTTTGGTGTCATGTTGGCATTTCTTCATTTAGGTCCTAGCCAAATTAATGGAGTAACGCATAGTGATTCTTGATGTTGCTTTGGAAACACACATTAGTGTTTGTGGTTGAAGATTTGGGTCCTATCTAAGTCTTAGCTGACTTGATTTGGATCACTTGGAATATTGAGACTAATGTTTATATCTTTTATTGTAACAGGTCTTAGATGACCTAATGGTTGATTATTCTTTGTAATCGGTATAAATGAGAGATCATTTTGTAATTTTTAGATGAGAGAGAGATGTGTGAATATAAGGAGAATTGTTGATATTTGTATTATTCATTTAAGGTAGAGTTTGTACTTCATTGGAACTTTATTGGCATTGGAGATGTTATTTGTCAGTTTGGTTATAATAGATTGTATGTCCACCTTGTTTTAATTAAAGATAGATTGATGAACTAGATTGAGGGCTAGATCTGTGATTGTATTATGAGCGGTGAGCTCTACGAAGTGATTCTATAGATTGGGTTGTAAACCTATGGTTGCTAGTACATCCTTTATTCTATATTTTCTCTTAACCGGATAATACTTTTAGCAGAGTATATTCATCTTGTGGGTTTGATTCCTACCAGGGTTTTCCCTTAACCGGGTCTCCTAAAGAACAAATCTTGGTGTTCTGTGTTATTTTTTGTGGATCTTGCATTACTATTTATCTTTTAGATCTAAGTGGCTAAAGTGAAACTAAATTATTATTAGGTGTGTACAACTAATTCACCCCCCCTCTCAGTTATGCTTTCCTCCTTTTGGGCCTAACAATTGGTATCAGAGCCTAGTCCTTTTGAAGAAACTTGACCGCTTGAAGGAGATCCATCATGGAAAGTATAAGAAAAGAGAGTCTAAATTTTTAAGGAAAAAACAATCTAATTTGGAAGGATAAAATGACTACCTACTTGATATGCATGGGGACATAAGATTAATACTGGAAGATCACTGAGAAGCCTTATGCTATTCTGAATGACCTAACAAATGGTACTGTAGATGAAAAGAATAAATTCAAGGAGAACATGTTAGAAAGGGATAACTTGATCAATGCCTTATCTAATTCAAAATATTCTCACATTTATGGATTAAGGACTGGACATGAGGTATGGAAAAAATTAGAAACTATTTATGAAGGTGACACAAATGTTAAGCAAGCTAAGTTGCAGGGATTAAAAGAAAAATATGAAGATATGAAGATGAGTGAAGGTGAAACTACCTCACTCTATGTGCAGAGAGTAAATAATCTGGATTGTGCAATCAGATGTATTGGTGGTACCTTAACGAAGAGTGAAGTTGTAGACAAGATTCTAAGATTCTTTCCTGCATGTTACAGTGAGAAAGTTGCTGCAATTGAGGAATTGATAACTATAAGAGACATTTCAAGAGAAGATTTTGTAGGTAGACTTTGTGCCTATGAGATTACTAGTACACTTGGTAAGGAAATTTTGAAGGTTAATACTTCATTTAAAGCTAGTGTGACTAAGTATGACCAGGGAGAAAGCTCTATAAAGATGAAATTCAAACACTATGTTAAAGAATTAGGAAGATATCATGGAGGGAGAAAGGAAGATTGATGAACTTGAAGCTTTGATTGTGAGAATACTACCTAAGGGCTTCGATAAGTATGAAGGAAGGTTGCCTTTGAAATGATTCAATTGTAATAAGATTGGTCATATTGCATCTAGATGTTCAAACAAAAACTCCAAGAATTTTAGAGACAAATCTAAGAAATATCATCCTAAGGGTCATAAAAAAATTTATGTTGTTGAAGAATGTGTAACTGATAATGAGTTTGTTTCTAGTGAGGAATAAATTAGGTTTATTGTTAGTAAAGAAGATAAACCTAATGAATAAAAAGCATTGGTTTCACAAGTTGTTAAAAGAGATGAATGAGTCATTGATAGTTGATGCTCACATCATATGACTAGTGATAAGGATAAGTTTGTGAAGTTTGAGGCCTCTGATGGTTGTGTTGTTAGATTTGGTAATAATTCTCCTTGTTTGATTAAAGGAAAAGGATCTGTTACTCTTGATGGTAAAAATATTACTAATGATATCTTGCATGTTTAAGGTTTAAGTCATAATTTGTTGATTGTTGGATAACTATTGGATAAAGGTTAAAAATTGGAATTCGTAGATGGAATCTACAAGATAATTTGAAATACATGAAATCTTATTGCATCAGGTACACAACCTGTTGGTAATCTATTTCATTTGAAAACTGTTGAGAATAAATGTTTGATTCCTAATATTGATGACAATTGGTTATGACATAGAAGATTTTGTCATGTAAACTTTGATAATATGGTGAAAGTTAGCACTACTAATGTTGTAAGAGATTTTCCTAAACCGATGAAGCCTAACAACATGTGCAAAGAATGTCAATTGGGTAAACTGACTAGATCTAATTTTAAGAATAAGACATACTCTTCAAATGGAGTGTTGAATTTGGTAAATAAATATTTATTTGGTCCTACTAAGACAAGAAGCTATTATGGTGATAGATATTTTATGCTACTTATTGATGATTATTCAAGGATGATGTGGGTTACATATTTGAAAGAGAAATCATAAGATTTTCAGAAATTTTAGGTATTCAAGATGATGGTAGAAATAAAATCTAGAAAAATATTAAAGTGTCTAAAACCAGACAGAGGTGGAGAATATACATCTAGTGCATTTTATGCATTTTGTGAAGAACTTGGGATAAAAAGATAGACTTCTACTCCGCAAACCTCCACAACATAATGGTGTTGCTGAGCGAAGGAATATGACTATCCTAGACATAGATAGGACTATGATGATTGAAGAAAAATTTCTACAGATCTACTAGAGAGAAGTTGTGTGCATTGCAATATATACTTTGAACCGAGTACAGATTCGACAGGGAATTGATAAGACTCCTTATGAACTATGTTATGGTCATATTCCTACAATGAAATACTTTAGAATCTTTGGAAGTAAATGCTACATTAAGAGAGATGAGGATATTGGAAAGTTTGATCCTAGAAGTGATGAAGGAATATTTCTTGGGTATTCTACAAAGACCAAAATATATAAATGTTATAACTACATACTGAAGAAGATTGTTGAAAGTGCGAATTTCACAATTGATGAGAATGTGCAGAGATCAGAAAGAACCCACTGGTATGACATAGATGAAGAAGACAATCAGATCATGGAAGTGCAAAATCATAATCGGGATGGACTGGAAGAGCAGAAAGAACCTATGGAAAATGAAGTGGATATTGACACAGAAGGGTCTGCTAGACATCCTACACCAAAAACTCCATAGTATGTAAGGATTACTCATTTTGAATATGTCATTATTGGTGATAAGAATATAGGTGTTAAAACTAGAGGAAGACTTGTTAGGGAAGAAACATGTTTTCTATCTAAACTTTAGCCTAAAGATATAAAGGAAGCATGTAATGATGATATGTGGATGAAAGCAATGAGAGAAGAACTTGATAAAATTGAGAAGAACAAGAGTTGGATTCTTGTTCCTAAACCTATTGACAGAAATGTGATCGGTACTAAATGTTGGAAGTCTAATATGGGAAAGCAGTATACTAAGAGGGGGTGAATCAAATCTACAAAACTTTTATACTTCTAAAACAAACTAATTCAACCATGTATTCATAAACATAAACTAAAATGTTGTAATAGATCTAACATGTAATAGAAGAAGTCAGTTTGGAACTCAAAATCACAGAGAAACAAATAGAAGAGAAAGTTGGGCTATCTAAATAAAAAGAGAAGGAAGGGAAAGACAAAGGAGAAGCACAAACCAACCTAGAGAAAGTGGTGACAGAAAGATCAGAAGAAGAAGAAACTAGGAAGGATCAGAAGGAGAAAGGAAATGACATTGAACTAGCTAAGAATGACATGATAGACTTTGTCAAAGATACTCTAGAGGATGAGAATAATGATATTAGTAATATTCAAGATGAAAAATACAAAAAAACTCAGGAGGATAACCAGTCTACTACACAAGAAGTAGAGGAACCACCAAAAAGTCAGGGAGAACAGAAAAATCTTTATGAAAACAACATCTTCTTAGATGCCCAAAAAGATATTGTCTTGGGTCCTAGACTATCAGAGATGACACAAAACTCATTATAGGAGGAAAATAAATACTCAGAGGAAATAGATAAACTAAAATGGGGTGATCAAGAGGAAATAGATAAAATCCTCAAGAAACAAGACAAAACCACTGTGGTGGAAAAGTCTAAAAAAAAGAAGGGCACAATGACAAAAGGTCATAAGAATGCAAAAAATTATCTACCAGATGTTGGAGAATGCCAACTCTCACCACTAGGAAGACCACCAAGTTCTAGAAAGAGAAATCAAGAGGCGGATAGAAATATAGCAGATGGAACTCAGAAAACTATTACCCAGCTGGGTATTACCAAAAAGAAATGAAGATTATATCTTGGAACATAAGAGGGTTAAATAACCCTCACAAATAGGATCTTATCAAAAATATGGTTAGAGATAATAGACCGGATATAATTCTTATCCAGGAGACTAAGATGGCTAAGTAAAAAGTTGAAAATCTTAAATACTATAGAAATAACTATTGTAGTGGAGGTGGTTAGGAAGGATCCTTAGGTGGTATTGCTACTTTTGGGATGGAGACATCATCGAGTGTGATGTTATCATACAGAAAAGTAATATGGCATGTATTAGATTTCACCATATCAAGGAAGGCACTTGTTGTATTCTTACTAATATTTATGCCCCTAATACTAAGAGTGGGAGATATTCCTACTGGAGTAAACTGGATTGGGTCAGGAAGTCTTTTGAGAATCACAGTTGGCTTATTATGGGGGATTTCAATACCCCTCTCAAGGAAGATGAAAAACTTGGTGGAACCCAACCTAATTTGGAAAGCAGAATTGACTTGATGAACTTTATATCTAGACAAGCTCTTACTAATATTGACCTCCAAGGTATCAACTACACCTGGTCTAACTGAAGAGCTGGTGATGATTTGATCCAGGTAAGATTAGATAGAGCCTTAATTTCTAATGAATGGTTTTAGCAGTATAATTATTCTTTAACTACCTTTATCAGAGCTGGGTCTGACCACTACCCGTTTTCCTTTATTGTTGATTCTATAGCTAGAAGTAAAAACTATCCTTTCAGATTTGAAAAAATGTGGACCATTCACCCTGAAATGTATCTCAAAATTAGTGAATGGTGGAAGATTAAGATAGAAGGAATTGCTATGTATAGGATGACCTACAAACTGAAACATGTGAAAGATAGTATTAAGAGGTGGAATAAAAAAACTTTTGGAAATATTTTTTCATCTAAGTTAGATATCATGACTGAGCTTAAAGAGGTCCAGGATTCTGTTCAAAAGGAAGGGTATATAAATGTTCTTAAAGAGCAAGAAACTAAAATCTTGAGTAAATACCATGACACTGTGCACAAGGAGGAAATTTTCTGGAAACAAAGATCTAGAAACACTTGTCTTAGAGAGGGGGACAAGAACACCAAGTTCTTTCACATGACAAAAACCAAGCATGAGGCTGCTAACAGAATATCTAAACTCAAAGTTGAAGATAGAGAATTGGAGAAAGAGGAGGATATTTCCAAGGAAGCAAAAGTCTTCTTTTCTAATCTTCTCTCCCAGGATGACTAGCTTGACCAGAACCTTCAAAGCACTCTTTTGGAAAGTATACCCAAACTTTTGACAGATAATGACAATCACTTTCTCTCAGCTATCCCCTCTAATGATGAGATTAAAGAGGCTACCTTTTCCTTTGAAGGGAATAAAGCTCTGGGCCCTGATGGATTTCCTATGTTTTTCTTTCATGATTATTGGGCAATCATCCATAAGGACATTACTGATGCTATAAATGAATTATTTGGATCTAAAAGAATTCTCAGAGAAATGAATGGTACTTTCATTGCTCTTATCCTAAAAAAGGCTGGGGCAGACACTATGGATCTCTTTCATCCTATCGGTCTTTGTAATTCCTCCTACAAAATTATATCTAAAGTTATCACTTCTAGGATTCTAAAATTGCTCCCTAAGATAATTGCTCACCAACAAACTGGATTTATTCTGGGAAGGAAGATTTTAGACTCTATCATTACGATCCATGAGAATATTCATTCTCTGACTATGGCTAGAAAAGAAGGTTTCATTCTAAAGATAGATCTCTCTAAAGCTTATGACAGAGTTGACTGGAATTTTATGCAGAATACTTTGAGGACCTTTGGATTCAACTCCAAGTGTATCAAATTGATAATGCAGCTGGTGTCTTCCCCCACCTTCTATGTTCTTGTGAATGGTTCTCCTTCATCCTTTTTTAAATTGTCCAGAGGTCTAAGGTAGGGAGATCCTCTATCTCATGTTCTATTTGTGATTATTGTTGAATGCCTGGGCAGATACATTGAAAGCACTGTTAGAAAAGGGGATCTCAAAGGGCTAAAACCCTCCTCCTCTAATTATGTTTGTTCTCATCAGCGATTCATGGATGACTCAATTTTTATGGGGGAAGCTACTATAAATGAAGCCTGGAACCTTAGAAAGATCCTCAACAATTATGGTAAAGCTACTGGACAGATCATCAACTGGAATAAAAGCTTTATTTATTTTATTAATACTCCTGAGTACAGACAGCACAAGATAAGCAGAATTATGAACTGCCAAATTGGGGAGCTCCCTGCAACCTACTTGGGATTAACCCTCCTGATTCCTTTTGGAGCTCTCTGGTGGACAAATTTCATAAGAAACTTGCAGGATGGAAAGGAGCTCTACTTAGTCAGGCTGGAAAAATTCAGCTTATGAAATCTTCTCTTCAGAGTATACCGACTTATGCTCTTAGCCTTTATAGGATACCCAAAAAATTTGTTGAGGCTATTGAAAAAATTCAAAGACACTTCTTTGGAATGGTGTTGAAAAAACTAATAGATTTTCTCTTATTGCCTGGGACAAAGTTTGTATGCCTAAATCCAAAGGTGGCTTGGGAATAAGGAAAATTAAAAGAATGAATGAAGCTCTCCTAGCCAAACTTGGTTGGAGGGGTTTTACCTTGAAGGGTGAATGGAATTCTAGTTGGCATAGTAAATATAATAGGAATTCTAATTCTATAAAAAAATTTCTTAATACTGAAGCCATCCTGGTGGGTTCTTGTATATGGAAGAATGTGATTAAAGCCAAAAATACCATTAGGAAAGGTGTGAAGTGGAAAGTGGGCAAGGGGAACAGAGTGGATTTCTGGGATGATATATGGATAGGTAACCAGTCTCTTTCTATGAATACTATTTGGGGTCCCTTTGCTGATATATGTAAAGATAAAATTGGTACTAAGGTCATGGATTATAGAAGTAATGGGAAATGGAAGGATTTAACTGCTATGGATGATGCCCTTCTCTCTCTGAATATTTCTCGCAATGCCATGATTCTAAACCTGGAAGAAGACTCTTTGATTTGGAAACATACTATGAATGGTAGTATCACTGTGGGATCGGCCTATAATCTCAATTATGAGAACAGTGAAAATCCTTTCTGGGCCAAGGCTTGGATCAAAGGGCTTAGCCCTAAAATCAACATCTTTTTCTGGACTATGATTCAAAAAAAATCCTTACTCTTGACAACCTCAAGAGTAGAGGAATGTATATTACTAATATGTGTGTTTTGTGTAGGAAAGAGGAAGAGTCGGTCAATCATTTGTTCATTCATTGCAATTATACTAATGAGGTATGGTCTTATTGGCTGAAGGCTTTTAATATGGATTGGGTCTTACCTTATGATATCCAGAACATGTTCACCTCATGGGGTATTAGCACTAAGAGTGAATGCATTAGAAAGATATGGCAAATTTCCCTCCCCCACATTACTTGGGCAATTTGGAAGGAAAGAAAAGAAAGAATTTTCAGAGAGAATGAGACTTCACCTAAAATATTATTCAGAAAAAGTCAGAATATGATTATTGAGAACTTCAAAATTATGAAAATTAAAGATGATTCTAAAGGGAAAGAGGATAGTGCAATTCTTAAAAAATGGGGTATTCTTTTTGATGAGAAATCTCAAAGTAATAATAGAGATGGAGTGGCCTGGGAAAGTCCTCCGACGGGATGGATTAAGGTTAACTTTGATGGGGCATCGAAATGTAATCCAAGTATTGCTGGATGTGGAATGATCATCCATGATGAGAAAGGACATTGTATTGTTGTGAGGGCTATCCCTATAGGTGTTCAAAATAATCATATGGATGAGGCTATGGCTTCCCTCAATGGCCCTATTATGGAAAAAGAAAATAATTATAAAAATTTCTGTCTTGAAGGAGATTCCCTGAATATTGTCAAGGCCCTTAACAATATTTCCAAACCTTCGTGGATGATTAGTAATATTATTGATTATGCCAAGTCCATAATCAAGACTATGAATAAATGTATTGTGATGCATGTGTATCATGAAGGCAATATAAGTGCAAATTGGGCGGCCAACTACGCATGTAGAAGCAACCAAATCTATACTTGGAATGATGATACCAGCATGTCGTACGATAGCATATCCCTTATACATAAGGAGATGATCTATGGCAGGCAAAGAAATGAAATTAATTTACTTAAATGAATATAGCTAACACAAGTGATGTAAATCTTAATTATGAGGCATTAATCCTCTATAATGCCACTTGGTGTTGAAATACCTTTTCACACAGATTTTGGGGGCTCTAGAAAATTGTGGAGTACATTATAAAAAAGGAGAATAACAGTAAAATCAAGCACAGAGAGAACCAGAGCAACATTGTTAGAAGATATAGAATGGGTGGGGGGAAGAAAAGACATGAACCTACTGAATGTAGTGAATGGAAGCTGAATGACCAAGTTTGGGAAATTCTTTAGAAGGGCAATTTTGCTGCATATATGGAGAAGCTTCGTGGGGGAAACCCTGCAATTACCAGTTTTTTCATGTGTAATTGGAAGAAAGGGAAGATCCATTTCAATAATCAATGGATAGATATCACTGAGGAAATTATTGCGGAGGCCACTGGTCTTCCTATGAATGGCATGAAGTTCTATTGAGACCGTAGTTATTCTGATAAAGCGTATGATAGGTTCCCGGAGAATGAGGAGGAGGCTAACAAACTTGCAAAGAAGGTAGGAGGTCTCTTTAGTACTGCTAATATCATCCGCCCATGGAATTTTTTTTTATATGCAGCTATCTATTATCTTACCCTTGATGGAAGATTTACTAGAGCCTACAGGCATCATTTTGTTATCCTAAATTATTTTAGGCATAACAAAGAAATGAGTATCCCTTTCTATCTTATGAGTTCTCTGAATGTCACTATGAGGGAGTTTCAGAATGAACCTTTTGGGGATCATGCCTCTCATCAAGGTTTAATGGTTCTCATTTATGATGTGTTAAAAATGAGGAAAATGGATAAAATTGTGGGTAAGAGTAAAATCCTTAACGATGTGGAGACTGAGGATGAAGAGTCGGGAGAAATATTTAATGATGATATTGAGGATGAGAACATTACTAGCACCAGAGGTATGGGAATTTTGAAGGGTATTTCCTCAAATATTTCTAAGAAAAAGTTGGAGTATGAGGAGATAAACCCTAATTTGGAGGGTTTCAGAACTGAAGATGAGGAAAACCCAAAAAGCCAGGGAAAAAGGAAAGGTAATCTTAAGAAAAAGCCTTTGGTCATCAAGAAACTAAAGAAGAACAAGGGTATTCTCATATCCTCTAACGAGGAGGACCCTGTTCATGAGAGTCTGGAGAAAAAGGAGAAGGTGGAGAAAGACAGGGATAACACTGAGAGTAAGGTTGAGGAAAAAGAGGTTAGTTTTTAGGAAAAGGCTTATACTGATACTATAGGGTACACAAAGGAAAGCTTCAACATTGGCTTGGACTAGAAAGATAGCATCCTCTCTTTTGGGAGTTTTATGGCTACCATAGCACAAGATACTGTGAATATGAAGAATGAAATTAAGGAACATGGTAAGATTGTGAGTATGATTAAAGTTGCTACCTTTGGGGAAGAGTCTATGGCTACCAACTTGAAGAATTGGACTGAATCCATTAACAAAGGTGAAGCCTTTGGGGAGCTGGGCACTAAAGTGTTGACTATGGAGGATAAGATTAATAAAATGAACAAAGAAGTAGAAGCCAGTAATATGCACGCCTGTCCTCAGTGGAAGGTAAAATGGAGAAAATGGATTTGATGGTTAAAAAAATATGTGAGCAAAGCTTTAATATTCTAAAAGTTTCTGTTGAGCAATGCAAGAATCTGATGGAGAGACTTGAGGCTAATAGAGGGGAGGAGGGTAAGGATCCCAAAGAGGGGCTGGGCTTTGGTATCCGTACTCATGCAAGTATAAAGAAGAAAGACACGGACCTCGAAGACCTCAGACTCTTAGTGGATAATATGGAGCTTCTCGCGGAGCAAGCAAAAGATCTGATGGAGACTAGCTAGCTCCCTATGTGCTGTCTTTTGTTTTCAGGCTGTCTTTTCCTCTCGAGCTGTCTTTTTCTACTTTTTGGGTTTATGGGGCCTAGGGTCCCTATTTCTCTTTTGTCCCATCTTTTAGTAGTTGACTGATCAGCTTTGTCTATCTTCTAATCTTTTGTACAAGGTTTTAGGACCTTTCAAAGCATGCTTTTACTTAATCAAAACATCTAATCATATGCATAATGAAAACATAACGCAAAGATTTGGTAACCCAAAAACCCTTGAAAGTAAAACTAGGGTGGGGATGACACCCATAAATCTTCACTACTGTAGTAATAAAGTGTGCCTGTTAGGGCTATAAATTTTGATCACTTATGATGATCTACCTTGTGAGGGGTCTACCCTGTTAAGAGCTTATAGACTTATACAATCTACCTTGTTAAAGGATTTAAAATTACAACTAAGTAAGCACTATATTAAGATATTTACAAAGGCCTATTAGGACCACTTTGTTAAGAGATTTAACTTGATTCACTTGCTATAATGTATCAGTACTTGATCCTTTGGTATGCACTACAAATGCTGATAACAGATTTCCTCTTTCCAGCTCTTAATTGAACTCTCAATCTGATATATCTTTGTTCTACTCTTCACTGCTCTGCTTAGTTACTATGTTTGTTCAATGCTTCAGATATGCAAAACATGCATATACACCTAATATTTTCTCTTCACATATGCATCCACACACATACACTCTCAAATTAGGGTTTGAAGCATCCCATATATAGACCAGTGATGAAAACATCCAGATCAAGTTCAACGATCTAGATTCATCACATTTTGTCACTTAGGCATCCCTAATTTTGATTGGTTGCATGGATTTCATAAGGATCCACTATCAAAAAAATAATGTGTAATTAATGCAATAAATATATGTGACTGATCATTAAATGATTCATAGAAGTCGGCCAAAAAAGTTTACCTAGGTTTTTGTGTCATTCTAAACACATATACAAAAAATTGTCTTACTCGACATATGCAAACTATGGTGCTCAGTCAATATTGTCTCACTCAACATAACCATGTATTGTCACTCAACACTAACTCTTCTATGGAACTCAACAATCATTCTTCTCGAAAACTATTGAGTACCCAGAAACCACTGATGTGCTTGGCAATAACTACTTCTCAGTCTCAGCCTTAATGAAATGGCTCGGTCACAATGATGACCAACCAACCCACCTTATTTATGAATAAGTGTGTGACACTAATAGATAACAAAACCTGGAGATCAACACTAAATGGGCATTTAGAAACAAGTTGAATGAACATGGTAAAGTGGTTCAAAACAAAGCAAGATTGGTATGAAAAGGATATTCACAGATGGAAGGTATTGACTTTATTGAGGCCTTTTATCTTGTGCTATACTTGAATCTATTAAATTACTTCTTGCATATGTAGCTTACAAAAAATTTAGATGTTAAGTTTGCATTCTTAAATGGTGAACTAGAGTAAGATGTTTATATTGAGAAGCCTGATGCTTTTACTCTAACCGAGAAAGGATATATGGTTTGTAAATTGCAGAAAGCTTTGTATGGATTAAAGCAATCTCCTAGAGCCTAGTAGGATTAAAGCAATCTCCTAGAGCCTAGTATGCCATATTAGATAGGTATTTGACAAAGATTGATTTTAGAAAGGGTACTGCAAATAGTAACTTATATTTTAGAATAATTGATGATAATATATTGATTGTTGAAGTATTTGTTGATGATATAATATTTGGTGGTAATGATGAGTTGAGGAGAGGTTTTGCTAATGAAGTGAAAAAATAATTTGAGATGTTTATGATAGGTGAGATGAAATTCTTTCTTGGATTGCAAATTACACAGTTGGATAAATGAATTTTTATCATACAATCCAAGGATGTCAGAGAATTCTTGAAGAAATTTGGTATGGAAGATTCAAAATCAGTAGGAACTCCTATGGTTACTAGTTGCAAGTTAACTAAGGATGATGATTTCCCTTGTGAAAATCAGACATTGTATAGATCTATGATCGGGGGATCACAATATCTAACTCATTCTAGACCAAACCTATCAAATGCTATTGGAATTGCTGCAAGGTTTCGAGCTGAACCAAATGAATCACATATGGTTGTTGTCAAGAGAATTTTTAGATACTTGAAGGGATAGTTGACTACAGATTATGGTATGAAAAAGATGGTGACTTTACTCCATGTGCATACACTGATGTTGATTTGGCAGGTAATGTGGATGATAGGAAAAGTACTAGTGGAGGTGCATTCTTTTTGGGTAAAAGACTAGTTTCTTGGAATAGTAAGAAGCATGATTGTATCTCTCAATATATTTTTGAGGATGGGTGTGTTGCTATTGCAATAAACTGTAATCAAGTTGTTTGGATGAAGAAAATGTTGAAGGGTATAAGGATAAGCTTTGATGAACCTATTGTTATTCACTATGATAACTCTAGTGCTATAAATATCTCAAATAATCTTGTGTCACATTCAAAGACAGCATATGTGTATTAAGTATCATGTTTTGAGGGATAAATTCAGTGAAAAGGAAGTGAAACTAGAATTTGTATATACTAAGGAAAAAAAATTTGATATCTTTCCAAAGCCTTTGCCAAAGGATACATTTGTGTATCTCAGGGAGAATCTTGGGGTGATAGCCCCTCCTGATTTGAAATAATGATGTTGACGATGACATTAGTCCAAAAGATATATCAGAATATCATTCACTAGATTGATGAGTTTGGGGACTAGTCCTTAGGAGGAGTAGTCTTATGGTTATTATGGTTTTCCTATTTTTTTCTTTTGAAGTGAGTTTAGTTCTTTTTGATGTCTTTGGTCCTTTTCCATTGATGTCAAAGGGGGAGAGATTGTGTGAAAAATAGAGGTGATTATGCTTGAGAGATATTATGTTGAATATGGATATTTAGAGTGATCAGGTGGATATATTGTGACTATACTTTAAGAGTGATCAGGTGAATATACTAATGTCTTTGTGCATTGATCAATTTTTCACTTTGCATGTTGCCATCAATGCCAAATGGAGAGATTGTTGGAAGATTATTGAGCCTTTCAGAGTTTGGTGCTTAGGTATGCTAACATGAATGTCTTGTCATTGATGTCAACATACTAATTGTTGTTTCAGATAGTGTGTTCAGCCTGTTCAGTGAAAAGGATTTCAATTTTTCAATTGATATGTTGAAGATCTTGAGCTGCGATCATGAGGTATTGTTCAAAGGTGTCTATATATGATCTAAAAAGGTTCATAGAATTTTTAATGACACTTTGAGTGAGGTATGATCGAGTTGCTGGTTGTTGTTGTTACAATGTTCTTGTGTACAATGGATGAGTATTTTGTTTGGTATGTCTTGGATTTGATGTTTCAAAGGTTGCAAAGATGGGGGTTACATGTGATGACATGTAACTGATTGAATGTTTGAAGATGTTAAGTTGATCACCAAAATGCACAAAGATAATGCAATACATTAAATTAGTTAATGGATTGTATTGTCATTGATGTCAACTTGATATAATCTGATCGATTATATTCAAAGTGTCAAAGACTTCAGAGAATTAGAGAGATAAAGATTATACTTTTAGTAATGCATAAAAGACCAGCATTTACTAAGCGACTTCAAACATCGACGGTTGGTGGAACCTGATAGACAAAGAAACCCAAGAGCAAAGTCACAATGATGCCCAAGAAAAGAAACTGACAAGAATTACCGACGAGCAGAATCACACGCATTATTGACAACCAGAATTACAGTGTTAACCGATGGACAGAAAACACCAACGGAGAAGCCTAAGGAGAACTGAGGTGTTGACCAAAGCTATCAAAGAGTTAAAACACCGAAGTTAACTGAAGTTTAGAAATGAAAAAATACCTAGCTGGTAGAGCTAAAGATAGACTTAACTAGTTGTTAACATTATTTTCATCGACAAGTTAAAGCCAGACATAAGTAAAATATTTAAAGTTGTTTTATCCAGTTGGAAAGAAGATTTCTACAAGATAAAACATGAGTTAAGCTTTAAAGCAAGATTGGCTAAGATTGCAGATCACGCCAAGAACAAGAAAATCAAGAAGTAAGAAATGGTGATATCATGTCTATAAAGAGACAATCTAATTCATTATGAACTAGGGGAGTGAATAACGAAAGAGGTTGTTGAAGAGAAACTGATGAAGACCAACTTCATACAGTCCTGATCAATCAAGCTGAGGGAAGAGCTAAAGATTTTTGTGGACACCAAGCAATAGAGAAGCACAACATCATTAAGTAGAAAGAAGTGGAGAAAAGGTATTGAAAAGACATATTGATTAGAAAGGTATTATGAGCTTACAATAGATCTGAAAATCTGCAAATCTAAGTTGTATGTGTGAACAGATCATTTATTGTTTCATTTTAACCATTGATTCAAAAATTCTCTTAACCAAGCAAGACTTAACAATCCTTTCTATATTGAGATACATCCCAAGGACTATAAAAAAAGTTTGATCACAAAGATAACATGAGATGCCAGATATCATTTGAAAACCTACACTGGGTTTGGTCATAGAATGTAGCATAGAGATGCCCGATATCAAGTGACAAACTATTCTATTTAAATCCTCTAACAAGGTTACACCTAACATTGTGTTTTTAACCTTTAACAGGGTTGGCTCTTCACCGAGCTCACTTCAAAAGAGTGAAAATGTTAGGTTACCGGTCCCAAGTGGTTTTTCCCTTAACAGGGTTTCCATGTTAAAAATCCATGTGTTAAAGTGTTTATGATTCATTAATTTAGTGTTTTGAATTACACATAACTAATCTAGATTCATTGGTATATACTAAGAAATTTGCTATTTTTCGGTAAATGAAAGAGTGATATTCGGTAAACATTAAGAATAAGGTTAAATAGTGAACTCTGAGTAGTAGTTATTTGATAACTTTATTTGAAGGCATACATCTTGTAGGACTGAAGATAACTAGAGGCTTAATATTGAGGTACTAAGTTTTTGGGTTCATTTATTGGAATATTTTTTAGGCCACTGATTCACCCCCCTCCTCTGAGTTATTCTAACAATTGGTATCAGAGCTTGTATGCTTAGAAAGGGAGTTTAATAGCTCAAGAAAAACATCACAAGATGAACAAACGAGATGTGCCCAAGTTGAATAAAGTCAACTTTGCATCATGGCAAAGCAGAATAAGAATCCACCTATCAGGTATTGGTAATGATGTTACTCAACACCTTGATATTGAATACGTGTTTCCTAAAGGACCTCACACTCTTGAGAAATTGAGAGAAAAGCATGAGAATAATTGCATGATGATAGGGCTTGCTTCCTCACTTTTTGATGCTAAGTTTGAAGATGTCAAAACCTGCACCTCTACAAAGAAAATGTGGGATAAATTGAAGTTGGTACATGGAGGAGATGCTAATGTACTAAAAGCCAAGGAAGAAAACCTAAGATGGAGGTTTGATGAACTAAGGATGAAAGAAGGAGAAAATATCACTTAGTATAGCTGTAGAATCAAAGAGGTAGTCAATGCTATCTAAGGAGTTGGAGGTGTACTTGAAGAAGAGACAGTGGTAAGTAAAATCCTAAGAACCCTACTGCCTATATATGCTATTAGAGTATCTGCTATACAAGAAATGAGAGTAGTTGCAAACAATACTGTTACTCTAGATAGTCTAATTGGTAGACTAATTTCATTTGAGATGAATAACTTTGATAATAGTGTCTTACCATCTATAGAGTCTACATTCAAATCTTCTTT
>MU223786.1:322407-338889 GCA_018584345.1 Thuja plicata | reverse complement strand
TCTCCCTCATAGATCCCTTAGGAATACATAACTGTCCTCCTCTAAACAAGAGATCATTCTGAATAGTATAGTCTGCAAATTGACTATGGAAATGGTTTTTGAAGTCTTTACATACCTTGTATGCTTCCAAGAAGTCTTCATCTCCTTCATAAAGCTCCTTGAAGCTCTCTAAGCCTATACTTTGCAGTTGTACCTCATGGACTGTCAAGAGTCTCCTACTCAAAGCATCAGCCACCTTATTCAACTGCCTTTCTTATGTTTGATAGTGAAGGTATAGGCCTACAAATATTCCATCCATTTGAGATGTCTATTGCTCAACTTCTCCTAAGAATTGATAAAACTCAAAGCTTTGTTGTTAGTATAAACCACAAATTCTTTCGGTAACAAATAGTGCCTCCACTTCCTCAAGGATTGCACCAATGCACACAATTCTAGGTCATAAGAAGAATATCTCTTCTTAGCCTCATTCAACTTTTCATTATAGAATGCCACTGGCCTATTCTCTTGTTTCAATACTGCCCCAAAAACTATGCCACTTGCATCACATTCAAGGGTGAACAACTTATCAAAATTTGGCAAAACCAAAATAGGTTGTGTAGCCACTCTCTTTTTCAACCACTCAAAACCTTTACCAGCCTCTGGAGTCCATTTGAACTTAGTTTTCACTCCACCTTTAATTGTATCTAAGACTGGTGCACATATCTCACTAAAACCTCTAATGAACTTCCTATAAAATTGGGCAAGTCCATGGAAACTCCTTACCTCAGTGCTGCATGTAGGGGTAGGCCAGTTTAGTATTGCTTCTACTTTGCTAGGATCCATCTTCAAGGTTCCTTGAGACACCACAAAACCAAGATAGATCAGCTCTTACTTCATAAATTCATATTTTTCCAAGTTAATGGACAACTTCTCCTCATGTAGTTTCTTCATCACAATCTGCAAATGTTGGAGGTGTTCCTCCTTGGTCTTACTAAAAATTATGATATCATCAAGGCACACAACTACAAATCTGCCTATGTAGTCCTTCAACACTTTGTTCATCAACCTTAGAAAGGTACTTGGAGCATTGCTAAGTCCAAAGGGTGTGACCAACCATTCATAAAGCCCTTCTATAGTCTTGAATTTTATTTTCCATTCATCTCCCTCCTTAATTCTGATTTGATGGTACCCACTCTTCAAATCCAACTTGGTGTAGTACCTTGCTCCTCCCAAATAATTTGTAATATCTTCAATCCTAGTAATGGGAAATTTGTACCTTATAGTGATCCTATTAAATGCTCTTGAATCAGTTTAAAGCCTCCACTTACCTCCCTTCTTTGATGATAGAACCACTGGCACCGCACATGGACTAATGCTTTGTCTGATTAGGCCTTGGTCCAAAAGTTCTTGGACTTGACTAGCTATCTACTTGTTTTGGTTAGGAGTCACCTTGTATGCAGCTTTATTTGGTAGAGATGTTCCTGGTATAAAGTCAATCTGATGACTTATAGCTCTAGGAGGTGGTAACAATGCAGGTGACCCATCACTAACTATGTCCTTAAACTCCTTCAATAACTCCTACACTTCCTTTGGTAACGATGCTTGTTCCACCTTCTTCTCTTCACTAGGCTTAGTCATGATAGCATAGTGTGTTCCTTCTCCACTCTTTACTGCCTGCATGTACTCTTTACCTCCTTGTAATAAGACATTAGGTCATGCTGATGTAGATCCCTCATCATCCATGAGTGACTGAATTCTATATGTGACCCCATCTTTCTTGAAAGAGTAAGAGTTCTTCTCTCAATCATGTATTGTCTTCCTATCAAACTTCCATGGCCTACCTAAGAGTAGGTGGCATGCATCCATTGGGAGTATATCACACAAGATTTTGTCCACATATTTGCCTATTGAAAAATCAATCCATGCTTGCTCATTTACAAGAACATGTTGTCCCTTATTCAACCATGTAACTCTATAAGGGTTTGTATGAGGTATCTTGGTTAATCCTAGTTTGCTAACTGCCTCCTCTAAGATGATGTTATCAGTAGAACCTGAGTCTATGATCATCCTACAAACTTTGCCAAGTATTTTGCACTTCACTCTGAAAAGTGTCCTCCTTTGTTTAGCTTCTTCTTTGACAGGCTCCTTAATGAGAATCCTCCTAATCATTAGATTCTCCCCACTCTCTGAATCAAGGTTAATTTCAGGAGCTTTAAATCTGTTAGTCTCTTCTTGGGAAATGTATTTTACCCTCTTTTCACCATGTGAACTAGAAGCTTTCTCAGGGCATCTATAGGCTAGATGGCCTAGTTGATTACAATGAAAACATTTCATATTTGCAAAGTGTGAGGTTCTACCTGAACCGCCAAATCTGCCTCTTCCTCCACCTTGGAATCCTCTGCCTCTACTCATACTTCCTCTTCCACTAGTCTCATTGACTATCTTAGTCAATTTGGATTCTCCTTGAGATCTATACTCATTGCCTCTGCCTGCAAAGCTACCTCTATGTCCCCTATTTTATTTTCCTCTACCTCTTCCCCTTGAGGTCTGATCATGTTTCCTCTTGATTTTCTCTTCTATCTTTAAAGCCATTTGATAGCATTGTCTCACACTTGTTAGGGTAGTGAGACTCATCTCTTCTTGGATAGACCATTTTAGTCCATTCTGAAATCTACCCAATCTAATAGACTCATCCTCCACTATCTTTGACCTTAAGCACAACTTTTGGAACTCCTCAGTATATGCTTGAAAATCTAGGTCCTTTTGTCTACAATTTTGTCTCCTATACATCTTCACCTCATAATCATCAGGTAGATAAGTTTGTTTCAACTTAGCTAACATTCCCTTCCATGTAATAATAGGGTTCTTTCCCTCTTTCTCTCTCTTAGTCTGAACATACTTCCACTAGGTAAGTGCTAGTCCTCTCAACCTAGACTTAGCCACCTTTAACTTTTGAGCATCTATCACACCATCACATTCAAAGTGATTCTCAAGACTGTCTATCCAGTCCATGACTAGATCAGCATCCATTTGTCCACTAAAAAGTGGCACACTCTCCAAAGATTTTCCACTTAAGGCCTTGAGTGCATTCAAGAAGGGTTCCTCTGGCAAGACAGGGTCAGGAGTGGGTGCTTCTTCCTCTAAGTCCAACTCCTTCTCCTTAGCTTATTTTTCTTCTTTTTGGTCTACCTTGTCCTTCACTCTATCTGCCTTGTCTTGGACTTCTTCTAAGAGTTGCTCTAATTGACTCAATCTTTCTCTTAGAAGTCTATTGTCCTCTTATTTTTCTTCAACCTTCTTGGCCAATTCATCATTGGTCACCATCTTGCTAGATGCACTTGATTCTTCACTTAATTCTTCAGTCTGCAACATCCACTAGCTGCAACACTTCTTATCCCAAATCTTGAACCTATGCTTTGATACCACTCTGATAGGGAGACTCCTAGATACCTCCTAAGTTGTCTTGAACTCAACTTAGGTCACTCCTAGGACCTCTTAGGGTTTCCTCAATCTACCCTCTAACACCTTGAAAGAACCACTTCTTTCCCTTCTCCAAGAATCTTCCTATCTTGTTAGGTTCTCATATTTCTTCACCACAAGAACACTTCCCCATCTGTATTCTCTAAGCCCTAATCACAAGTTTGTATTGTAGGAGGTTAGGGGCTTCATTTAACTCCATTTTTGACCCCAATATTGGGTCTTAACTTTCCAAGTTCAATCCTTTCTCCATCGATCCCTAGTTTCCTATCTTTTAGGCCTTGTAGCCTTTTTCACCAATTAGGCCTCCTACAATTTAGGAATTTGCATTTTCAGGTGAAACTTCTCAAAGAACCCCCAAATGTGTTTTGTCAGTTCAAACATATGATACTAGACCTCCAATATTTTCTTGGTCTTAGGTCCCAACTCTGTTTGTACACCCTGTTTCAGAAATAGGGCTTTTTGTTCAGTTTTAGACCAGTCTTTGGTCTTTGGCTTCAAAACTTGGAAAGATGATTTCTCGGGAACTCCTCCTCATTCTTGAGTACCTAAAAAACACATACCATCACATCCATGGCCTTCTTGGCTCATGAACTCATTCCTCCTACATTTCCTAAACACATCTTCACAGTCTTCCTAATTGGGCTTCATCCATAGCTCACCTAGGGAAAGACTTTAAAAATAGGTGCACACACTTCCAGATCTCCATCTTGTGGATTCTTGAATCTCAAGGACCCTAGTCTCCATCCCCAAGAGCTTGTACAAAAACTATGGTGGGAAATGGAGCTAGGTCCACATCTTTGCAACACTGTCCAAACTGGATAAAAAACTATACAAATGCAAAGAATTTACAAAATGCAAAGAAAAACTAACTACAAAACAAAATAACAACTTAGAACACACTACCACATGCTTAAAAATGATTTCCAATGGTTACATTTTAGAAACTAATCCATTCAACAATAAAAATCAACATTGTTCCTTCAATCTGTTGTTCTGTCATTCATAAAACTGCCTTGCTCAAAAACTTAGTTCCGTACAAATGACTTCCAACCCTTCAAATTAGGGTTTTCCTTCCTTATATCCACTCACCACATGTGTCTAAGTCATTGGATGGTCTTAATCCATCTTAAACATCAAAATCCTTAAGACAACAAAAAATGTTGTCAACAACTTTTGAAAAGTTGCTAATGTTGCATAGCAACATTTTTACATCTTTAGCGATTTTGCACTTTCCAAGTGTTTTAACACTAATCTAACCTATCTAACCTTAGTTAAACCTTTTATGGCATCATAGGACCCTAAAGACATGAAAAACATCAACTTATCACTTCACAACATTATCAAGTATAGTGCATTTAATGAGCCAATTTGAAGTACTTTAACCTAGCAAAGAGAACAAACTAAGAACTACCTCACCCCACACTTGGTCCACATGACCTTATCTAATTACAGTGCCCTTCAAGAGGGTCTTTAACACTTTCTCACACCAAAATCAACATGAGATAACCAACTTCCTGGCTTCTCAGGGGTGCTCCTACACCAGATTGGTTTTGAAAAGATCTCTGAAGAAAAATAGCCTTAGATCCTCTATCACACACTAAAAAAAAAAATTTAGAATGTATATTCAACATACATTTAAACTCCATGCTTTAGTTTTTCCCTTGTAGTTAAGATATTTTTGTATGATACAGACTTGGAAGCTCCCTGGCAGTCCCAACAACAACTATGGTCCACCTTATTGCAGCGAGAGGATTTAGTTTAGATGTAAAATATATCTTTTATACTAACTATTTTTATTGATTAATATGGAGATCATGCATTTCACTCATTTTAGAAAAAATGATTTTCTTGAATAAATGATACTTGTTTATGAGTTTCCATTTCTGAGATAACTATATGACCTTAATTATCTCATTAAGCTAGACATTTGATTTGACAATGAATAAATAGGATAGTTTTACTAGTCCTTGTCGTGCCCAAGGTTCTCGGATTCACCTTTTGCATTAATCTGTTTGGAATTTTTTGTAAATGGAAAAACTAATCCAGTTTTTTAACTAATCCATTTTTTTAAAGTTCATATATATATTTTTTTCTTTTTTCATATATAATTGATTTGTAGCATTCTAATTGATAAGTTTTGTTTTTTAATTTTAAAAAAAAATCTACAGTCAATCAAATGTCATCTAGCACAAAATTAAATTGTTTTCTAAATTTGTATGTACACTGTTATACATATTACACACAATTTACTTAGAAGCCAACTCATCAAATCATTAATATTGTTAAAGTTTTTTATCATATTTTTTATAACACTGATAGACCTGAATACAAAATGTGGAGACATGCATTGTTAATGTTTGTAGTAGCAAGAGACATTTTTGTGTGCTTGTGATGACTACATCTGTATTATGTCTACTCTTTGTTGTTGTAGACTTTTATCCTTTTTTTTATCAGACATTCTAAGACTATGAAGAGTCTTCAATATATCGATCCATTTATTTAATGGAGCTTTTGTATGATTAGGATGACTGAAGAGTCATGTTCTTGGGTAATGCCGAGAATCAAAGGGACATGTCTGTGCATGATTTTTTGTTTATCAAAGAGTCTTATTAAGATTTTTTTTTGGCAAGCTAAGAGCCTTGCATAATTATTGGTAATTGAAGAGCCTTATCATATGTAGCATCTCCTTTATTGTAACTATGATGTACATGGTTTTTGAAGTCTTCAATGAGGAGTGTTTCATCCATTTGAAGAGTCTCGTCCTTGGTGTCATCCATTAAAAGATAATGAAGTGTCTTAAGCTCTAGAATATGAAATGACTCCTTCTTGGTAACCATTGTCAGTTCATGCAACATGAAGGTAATAGATCATAGTGTTCTTCATTCTTGTTTCAACGTATTCAGAAAATAAAATGACATGCTAGTCAATCACATTTCTGATGTGCGTGTTGTCTTTTTTTGGGTATTATATATTATTATTGGAAGAGCGTAATTCTGAGACGATCTAAGCTGGAGTCATTTTTTATCATTATTGTGCGCATTTGGTTCAGATGATTATGAGTATTTTGTAAGTGAATATGTGTGTGGTTCATAGAGAATTATCCTATAGCATCAGTTTGATGTATCTCTATGATATGTATTCTTTAATGATAATTTTCTGAGACTGGGCTCAAGTGCAATAATTATACTCTTTGTTGGTTAATGCGAGGGTGATCCTTATTGGCAAGGTGTTGATTTGATAGTTGATTGTTGTAGTAGTTCATTGTTCTACAGGTGATTTTGAATCTATTGTGTTTGCAGATGTTTTATTGTAAAGGAGTACTCTTTTTATTTAGTCAATAATTTTTGGAGAGTGATCAGTGTGATTTGTTCCTCAAGTGATTGTAGTCTCAAAAGTCAGATAGCATTGTATTCAAACATTCATTATTTTTCAATAAAGTATCAAGTTTGGTGTGGCTGGGTTTTTTCCCTCAAGTAGGAGGGCTTTCTCAAGGTATCTCTGTGTTATAATCTGAAAAGATTATTAACCCAGAAAACTAATGCAAAGAATAGATATCTAAACTATGAATGCAAATGACTAGAATCAAAATAGCATCATAGAGTTAGTCTCCACAAAATAAATGCAAATGCTTGAAGCAAAATAGCATTTAGAGGATCCTAAAGAAAAATATGGTAAATACAAGCTAGGTATCATGCTTATATAGAAAGGGGAGAGGGTGGAGGTGGTTGTAATCATGCTCACCTAACCAAACATGCTCACCTAACCTAGAATTCTTATCTAACCAAGCATTCTCACCTAACCAAGAATTCTCACCTAACCAAGAAAGCTCACCTAACCAAGAATTCTCACCTAACTAAGAATTCTCACCTAACCAAGCATTCTCACCTAACCAAGCATGATTAATTAACCTAACATGCTTTATTTAACCTAAGAAAGATTAATAAAAGGTGTAGGAAAAACCTAATAATAAAGGGAAAAAGGATAACCCAACTAGGAAATAAAAACCTACACTAACATCCCCCCTTAAGAATAGCTTAGGTGGATGCAGTGATGATGGGTCCTAGCGAATGAGGCCATGTTAGGTACCCATGTACAACTACAATGAAAACTTTCATAAATGAAGAAAAGGAGAAAACTGAGTGGGAGAAATCTCCTCTCTAAAAGAAAGAAAATGGGAACTAAAAATCTCCAACATAAGGAGACACTTGTCGCACCCCAAGAAAAGCATGTAAGTGAATGAACTTGCTCTCAGTGAAGGGTTTGGTGAAGATGTTTGTAGTTTGATATGATGTTTGACATTATTGAAGGTCAATGACTTGCTCATGAATAAAATCCCGAATGTAGTGCATGTGAATCTCGATGTGCTCGGTTTGTTGGTGATGGACCAGATTGTGAGATATCTAAATGACACTCTAGTTGTCACAAAAGATGATTGTTGGATTTTGAAAAGGAATTCCAAACTCAGTGAGGATGTTCTGAAGCCAAATGGCCTCAGTAGCTGCATTAACTGCTCCTCGATACTCAGCCTCAGTGGATGAAAGAGCAATAGCAAATTGCTTCTTGCTCGAACAAGAAACTGGACCTGAACCAAGAGAGAAGCAATACCCTAAAGTAGACTTGCAATCCTGAGAATCGACTACCCAATCTGAATCTGTGTATCCTATCAAGTTAATATCCACACCCGCTACATAATGAATCCCATGACTATGAGTACCTTGGATATAATGAAGAATCCGCTTAGTTTCTTTCCAATGCTGCTCATGTGGCTCCTGCATGAACCTAGAACTATGCTCACATCATATGAAATATCAAGCCTTATGTGAGTCAAATATATCAGGCTACCAACCAATTGACAATACAAGGTAGCATTGAACATGTTAGGATTGGATAATACTGAGAGGGGGGGTGAATCAATATTATAACACTTAATTAAATTCTTCAACCATTTAAATATTAACCATAAAATTGTAGTAAAGAAAAAGAACATAAGAAAATAACACAGTACTCATAACACCATATTTTGTTTTCAAGGAAACCCTGGCCAAGGGAAAACCCCGGTGGGGATGGTACCCACAAGCATGTACTAAAGTATAATGTCCCTGTTAGGAGACCTAGCCCTGTTAGGATCTGAATATTACATAGCACATTTCCTTGTTAAAGGGATTACAACCCTATTAACGGTTCACAACACCCTATTAGGGGCCAACTGAGCTTACAACTCTTACAAGATAATTCAAGTTACAAAGTGTTCTTAGTCATGAACAAAAACAAGCAACACTGGTGCTTAGATAGTTCCTTTATAGCTCTTCAATGATCTTTGTCATTCTCTGCTCTGCTATTCACTCAAAAAATCATCCAACTGTCCAAAATTCCCATCTTCTATCTTTATCAAAAAGATCTTACATGTATATCTCATAACTTTACAAAGTCGGCTCTCAATATGAATATTACAAATATTACAAAGTCGGCCTTCAATATAAAATACATTTAATATAGTAAATATCAAATTCATATTCAGCGCTCTTGCATAGTCAATGTAAAGGTTATAAAAAACCAAAATACAACTTCAATTTTCTGGAGTCCAAGTCACACTCCCTCAATCTTCACTACTGTCCAACTGCTTTGTATCGTTGTTCTGTTGCAGTCTATCTGTCTTCAATTCTTTCTAACTCGCCGTAGACTTAACCAAAACCAAATCAATCTTAGGTGGAGGTCATACATACCCCATACTATCTTCCTCTAAGATCACTTTCCCTAAATCATTGGTCTTGATCTTCAAGATCCAAAACACTTCTGTATCTCTGCTTCTACACTTAGTTGATTTCTGAATCATCAAAACCTATCTTTACTGGAATCAATCTGAAACCCAGATGTGTTTCCATAAATGAAAACCAAAAAGTGAATCACATTTACACAAAATTTATCACTTTCCAATAACCTCTCCCTTTGGCATTGATGGCAACACTTAACAAAAAAAAATGAATAAGTGTTCCAATAAAACAAAATTGTCTCCTTTATATCCTCTCAATCCTCTTCTTGTCTCTTTTCCCATTTTCTTCTCTTCTCCTATATATATTTTTCTTCTCTCTTCTCCCCCTTTGACAAAAATGACAAAGGTGCATGCAAAATAATAATATTTAGTGCTTGCTCACCAATTTCAGAATATCTTGAAAATAATCTTCCAAGATCTTCACTTCTGCATTCCATGTTTTGAACAATATTTGGCTAATGTGAATTAAGTCATTCAGTGCAAATGATGTGGTCTCAGCTTCTTTCAAGTCTATGGGAATAGATTTATTTAGTGAATCTATTACTTTCTCCAAGTCTGAGAGATGAACCTCAAGTATGGATAACTTAGGAGTGATAAAGCTCTTCAGCAAATTAAATCTTGTCAATACTCTCCCTTTCTCATTATATAATACACTAAGTTTAGCCAAAATTATTGTGACTTCTTTGTCTAACTTTGTTGTGGATTGTGAATATGTTTCACAACTGTCCATCATACTGTTCAGAGTTGCCCTCTCTTTGGCAATAATGTCTTCTACATTCTGAACATGCCTTATTGGATTCATGCAATAACTAAACAATTTTCTCCCATGTCCAATGCAACTCTTTGCATTTGTCAAGAAAGTTTTTACAATGCCTAAGTCCCATGTGATAGACTTGCAAACTATTGTTAACTTCTTCTCTGAATATGTCTTCTCTTCCTTCTCCTCTGCAATCTTCAATAAATTCTCATAGTGCCCATCAAATTCATCAAGTGTGATTCTCATATTTTCAATGTCATCTTTGTTCTGGAAAATAATAGGTACTAGAAGCAATTTTTTTACAGTATCAATTGATCTTGTAATTACTTTGGCCTTTTTGTCTCCTTTGTGTTCTGATATTTCCTTGGCTTTGTTAAAAGCAGTAAATGCCAATTTTACCAATTCAACTTCATCCATGCTATCAATATTTACATCACTGCTTGCCAACAATGAGATGGATGATGTGTTTACCTCTTTCTTTTCATCCTCTTGTTGATATGTCTTTTGTTCTTCTTCCTTCTTTTTTTTTCTTCCTCTTTGTGTTCAGCCTCATCTGCTATAGAAGTGTCCATATTCCTTGCAAAAGGGTCCTTTTCATCTTGAGAGGTGTCAAGAGTTACTACTACACCAGAAACATAAAAATCTGGTGGTGGATCTACTCTGCTCTTCTTATAAGTTGTCTTTATTTCTTTTGATTTTTCACCCATTCCCAATTGTGTAGGCAAAGTGGTCTAAAGAGGTGTGGGCTTAACAAAAGTAGTATTCATCAATATCTTCTCTATTACCTTCTGTGTTTCCTCAGTGACTTCATCATACTTCCTCGCCATGACTTTCAATAATCTCACCTTGGTCCTTAACATAGGTTTTAATTCCTTGTATATTCTATCCCTTTCTTGCACTGATATCACAGGCAACATGTTATCAATTTCTTGGTTCCTAATTGTATCATCTTCAATCTGTGCTACATGTTTTCTTATCTCCAATCTCCCATATAGGTCTATAGGTATACTTCCTTCAATTTCTAAACGTGTCTTTTTGAAAGTAAGTGTTCAATTACAATGTCTTCAATCTTAAGCTTGTCTGTTTCTTCATACCTGTTATATTATTTATCAATTATGACCAATTTTCCTTGTTCTAATGCTCTCTTCTCTAACGTCTTCAGGTCAAGTTTCCATATGTGTTTTTCTACTTTCTTCTCTTATCTTACTGTGCTCTACTCTTTAGGCAATGTCTACATGCTTGATCTAGTAACTCTAGAAGTAATGTTCTCTGCTTGTGTTGTTTGTTATTGTGGAGGAGGTGGAATGTCTACCATAACTACCTTAGGAGTGGGAGGGGCTACAGTACTTCCACTTGTTGGTCCAAGAGATCTTTCTGTCATCTTCTTTTTCACTTCTTTCAGTTCTTCTTCTGTCAACCCAGCTTTTACACCACATTCATGTACAAGATTCTCAATCTTTCTCTTCCTCGGACCTCTAGTATGTTCTTCTCTCGCCTTTGCTGAATTTTCCTCATATGTTCCCCATCTTTCCTTTGTTGTACCAATTTTTGATGCAAGGACATGTTCTACTTGCATGGTAATTACCTCAGAGCTTACTTCATAACCCATGGGATAACACCATTTCTTTCTGGGTATGACTTCTTCAAAACATACATAATCAGTTTCAACCATGAAACAGATTGTATCTTTGTATTTTTCAATAATGTCTTCATGTATCCTATATCTGGTTTTCATCTGTCTCTATAGGATCTTGATCATAGTGAACAATTCTCCATCAACCCAAGTAGCATTATGTCTCTTGTAACTCTGTGAAATTAGAATACCAGTAGGTATCCCAGATTTCCAACCACTAGGATGTAAGCCATGAAATTTGTGCTCAATATGAATAAACATATGCATCAACAATGAACCAAATCTGAAGGTCTTAGTTCTATCCTTCTTCACTAGCTTCACATTCTCAAGGAATTGGAGTGCCAGAAGCATAGGTTATATTTTACATTCTTCGTCACCATTCTCCATGCCATCATGATTACTCCAGTAAATACTAAGTTAGGTCTGCTACTGTAGTAGAACTTGTACCCAAGTATCATAGCAATCAATCTCACATCTTGCTGAAAGATGTCCTTCACTGTCATTGCTCTTCTGTCCCATTTGGAATGAGTTAGGGTTTCAACTTCTTTCTTTACATGTTTCTCTGCAATAGGGATGACTCCGGTGTTGTCCAATCCAGTGATTTCATGGATTAGGTCACTACAAATCTTCACAGGTTGATCACCTATCCAGATAAACTGATCATGAACCCTACTTAATAGTATCTTAAACCATTCATCTTCATCAAATTTGCATAAGTCCAAAATTTTCATTATGCTTAGCTGATCAATGTGTTTGTATTCTTCTCTCATGATTCCATTATTAGTCATATACTCCATCTCAGTTGATATATCATCAATTCCCAGTATATATCATACTTACAATGTATGTAAGCCCTAATATCTTCTACGTGTAAAATGCCATATGAGGTTTGGGAAAATGCTCCCTCTGGATCCTCTTCACATGACTTGAGTGGATGTTTATTAAATTTATACCTAGGTCGATCTATAACATCAAAAATAATAGGTGCATCCATAGCTAGATGATGTAAATACCTTTCTTCCGCAGAGTTCTAAGTTTATCCTTCAATCAATCATGCATGACCAATGTAGAATATTCTAAATTTCTCTGCTCTCTGATCTCCTTAGCTTGTTCTTCATCAAATGGTAAAGAGATAGGTCATCAAATGGTGCTTTATACAAGTTTAAGTCATAAATTTCACTTTTACTTAAAATTGTCCAGTCGGCTGTTAGATCTTACGAAAAAAATATATGCGTCGGCTGATGTTGCACTCTTAGATGTATATTTCATGATGTCAACCAAGCTTATACCCAAGCTTACTCAAGCTCAATCCATGAATTTTGGGGCAGGATATATTCTAATGTCTGTATCCAATGCTCCCCCAAGGCCATGATCATCTAATTAGGTCGACTCTGTTTTGCTACCATCGGGCGAAGATCTAGTAGCCTCTACTGACTCTCCTTGAACTAATGTCTCGCTTGTTTCTTTGATCTTCCATATCTTACCACTATTGCTATATTCTGCCTTCTTAAAACAAATTTCAAAATCATTCTTCAAATCTGCAACACTCTTGCCAATATCATTTGCATTCTTTTGTGAACTCATAGAAGGTGGTACTCTTCTATTGTCTGATCAATTATACCTGCAAAACTTTGTTATATGTCCTGGATTATTGCATATGTAACATATAGGAGGTCTTCTTTCCTGATTAACTTGTAGCTTACAGTACTTTGCAATGTGTCCAATGTTATTACATTTGTAGCATGTGGGTTTCACTGTAGATTCTCTTCCATTTTCTTGTCTATATCCTGATTGATTAGGTTTTTTGCAATCTGCTTTCTTGTGCCCATATCCATTATAGTTAAAACAATAGCCAGAAAAAAGTTCTAAAAGGGGAATTACCTCTACAGTCTCTCTTCATGTGTCCAAATCTATTGCAGCCAAAGTATCTACCTCTGAAGGGTCTGATATGCTCTTTAGGTTCTTCAATAGAAGGTTTCTCAGCATCAATCTTCTCATTTGATTTCTCTTCCTAATTCTTTTAACATTCAGCTTCATTGAATCCAATACCAATCATATCACCTTTAGGTTTCTGTCTGTCTCTCTGTTCATCAATCAAATCACTGCTGGAGTGAAGTTTCTCAATGTGTTTCTTTGCTTCAACAAGTTCACCTTTTATAATCTAATTGTATTTTTCCATTTCCAGATACTTATTCTTGTAGTTGTCAGCCTCATTCTTCATTTTATCTAATGCACTATTTAAAGCTTCTTCAACTTTCTTCTTAGCATCCTTTTGTACATGTATTTCTCTAGCCATAGTCTCATTTTCAAGTTTCAAAGTTTCATTCTCTTCTTTTAGTTGCTTCACATGATCTGAATTATCTTCATTTGAATCCTCTTTTATCTAAACCACAAGATCTTGTCTTTGATTTCTGGAAAGATCAAGTTGATCTTTGAGTTTCTTTATAAATTTCTCAGCTCTTCACATGTTAAATCTCAACTCTCCATTTTCTGATTTTGCTTTGTCAAGGTCTTCAAGTGCAGCATCAAAGTTTTCTTGCAAAGTGTCCAAATCCATTCTAATTTCCCTCAAGCTGTTAGAATTTCTCTCCAAGGGCCAAAAACTCTGATACCAATTGTTAGGATTGGATAGTACTGAGAGGGGGGTGAATCAGTATTATAGCACTTAATTAAATTCTTCAACCATTTAAATATTAACCATAAACTTGCAGTAAAGAAAATAACATAAGCAAATGACACAGTACTCATAACACCATATTTTATTTTCAAGGAAACCCTGGCCAAGGGAAAACCCCAGTGGGGATGGTACCCACAAGCATGTACTAAAGTATAATGTCCCTGTTAGGAGACCTAGCCCTATTAGGAGCTGAATATTACATAGCACATTTCCTTGTTAAAGGAATTACAACCCTGTTAAAGGTTCACAACACCCTGTTAGGGGCCAACTGAGCCTACAACTCTTATAAGATAATTCAAGTTACAAAGTATCCTTAGCCATGAACAAAAACAAGAAACACTGGTGCTTAGATAGTTCCTTTATAGTTCTTCAATGATCTATGTCATTCTCTGCTCTGCTATTCGCTCAACAACTCATCCAATTGTCCAAAATTCCCATCTTCTATCTTTATCAAAAAGATCTTACATATATATCTCATAACTTTACAAAGTCGGCTCTCAATATGAATATTACAAATATTACAAAGTCGACCTTCAATACAAAATACATTTAATATAGTTAATATCAAATGCATAGTCGACGCTCTTGCATATTCAATGTGGAGGTTATCAACAACCAAAATAAAACTTTGATTGTCTGGAGTCCAAGTCATACTCCCTCAATATTCGCTACTGTCCAATTGCTTTGTATCGTTGTTCTACTACAGTCTGTCTATATTCAATTCTTTCTAACTCACCGTAGACTTAATCCAAAACAAATCAATCTTAGGTGGAGGTCATACATACCCCATACTATCTTCCTCTAAGCTCGCTTTCCCTAAATCATTAGTCTCGATCTTTGACATCCAAAACACTTTTGTATCTCTGCTTCTACACTTAGTCAATTTTTGAATCATCAAAACTTATCTTTACTAGAATTGATCTAAAACCCAGATGTGTTGTCATAAATGACAACCAAAAAGTGAATCACATTTACACAAAATTGATCACTTTCCAACAGAACAAGGGTGAAGAACAAGAAGCTTCAAGTTTGACTCCTGACAGAAATGGAGTCAGTGTAGACTTACATTCATCCATGTGAAATCTGGAGAGCATATCAAGAGTATACTTAGGTTATCCATTGAAGATACTAGAAGGTGACTGAGTGATCTCAATCCCTAAGAAGTAGTGGAGAAGACCTTCAGACATTAAGAACCGATCATGAAGGGAAGTTTTGACTGCCACAATGTAGGATGAGTGGCTCCCCGTGATCAACAAGTCATCAACATAAAGGACAAGGAAAGTGAGAGTATCACCCTACTGCAAAATGTAGACATTTAGATCAAAATGGCATCGATTGAACCCATCTGATAGAAGGAAGGAGTCCAAATTGGCATACCAAGCTTGAGGGTCCTATTTAAGGCCATATAAAGACTTCCAAAGGTGGCAAACAAGTGATGGATCCTGGATGAACCCTTGTGGTTTCTCCATATATATATATATATATATATATATCCTCCTGAAGGTCACCGTGAAGAAAAACACTCTTCACATCCATCTAATGAACTTCCCATCTGTGAGTTGTTGCAATGGAAAGGACAAGTCGGATGGAATTCATCTTGGAAACTGGCACAAAAGTCTTAGAGTATTCAATCCAAGGAACTTGGGAGAATCCTTTGGCAACTAAGCGAGCCTTATGCTTATCAAATGACCCATCTGCAACAAATTTTGTTTGATAGATCCACTTACACCAAACAAGTTTTCTTCCCTTAGGAAGAGGGACTAAATCCCAAGTATGGTTCCTCTCTAAGGAACTGAACTCCTCTTGCATAGTAACATCCCACTTGAGAATACCAGAAGCTTCCTGGAAGGATTGTGGATCAGTGGCCTCAAAAAATTATCCTTAATATAACCACCAATCAAACAAACCTCAGATTATTATGTCCCTACAAGATGCATGCCATGAAATACTTATACTAATTAACTGTCTGTCGGTTTTCCTTGCCTGTCCTTATTCTCCTTGATTACCGATAAGCAATATAACTATTTACCAAAATATAATAAATATGCAGATTATACCGATAAATCCATAAATGCATATGTGAAATGTAAAATAGTAAAGTAATAAACCATACACACATAACACATGGATTTTAACGTGGAAACCCTGTTAAGGGAAAAAACCACTGGGACCGGTACCCCAAATTT
>MU223786.1:283403-303916 GCA_018584345.1 Thuja plicata | reverse complement strand
TTTTTTTGAATTTTTGCTACCAAGGCACCTGTTTCCAGGTTTTCACCAAGGCACTTTTTCTATTTTTTGAATTTTTTGAATTTTTTTGTATTTTTGAAATATATACTTTTTTTTAAGATACATCAAAGCGCCTATTGCTAGGTTTTCACTAAGATGATCATTTTTTTAGGACATTTTCTAATTTTTAGAATTTTTGACAATATATCATTTTTTTGGATTTTTTTCAAGATCAATAAATATGTACAAAAGGATGCCCCCAAACAGAACGAGCATCGTGGATAGAACTTCTTCAGGTGTAAAATATTGATGGGATCAGGGAGCTGTTCTCCCTCCTCTGTAGATAGTAAATAAGCACCTGTCCCAAAAGCTGCTGTAATAATATAAGGTCCAAGCCAATTAGGTTCAAATTTGCCCTTTTGATCTCTATGTTGTTGATTTTTAGGATTTTCACRTAGGACAAGATCTCCCACTTGGAATTCTCTAGGGCGAACCTTTTTGTTGAAGGCTTTGGACATACGCTTTTGATAGACCCTCATATGGTCAAATGATGCTTGACGTTTTTCATCTAGAAGTTCTAACTCTTAAAGTCTCATGGCGCGGTAGTCTTCATCTGTAACTAAACCATGGAGAGAGACTCAAAGTGAAGGAATCTCAACCTCATTCCTTAAATGTCAGAACCATGCACTCAGCAAGACTTGATCTCTGGTGGGGTCATTCAGAACCTTTCCACTTCACCAGGTGGCAATTCAAAATTTGGAGCGACCTGATATGCTATAGTTAGTTTGTTTTGTTTATCAAAACTCAAGAAATGGATTTCTTCTTTTAATACTTTTACGCTAGAGTGGTGGCTACAGTCACATGATTTCTACGCTACAGAATACTTACAATATTTCATCTTGCATTTATTCTCTTACACTTATTTGTGCGGATTTTGATTTCACCTCTGCAGCAAATTATACCTGGAATTGTTTAGATTTAGATGTGGAATTTTGTAGAATAGCTCACATGGCCTGCCTACGCTTTCACATTTTGAATACATGCATGAAACTTAAGGGTGTTGAATCTATCCCCCATTTGTGGAAAAACAAAAACCCCATCTTTTTCTCCCAGAGGGTAAAGGAGCAGATAGAAAGAACATTGCTCTATTTGAGTAAAAAAGGCTATAGTTATACAATGGTTTTTGATTATGCACATAATTGGTATGTTGCTGAGGCCATGGAATTGTTTGAGAAAATGCTGGAAAAAACAGGGTTTCATAGAAAGCATTAATTGTTGGATATGCACAAAATGAGATATTTGAAGAGCCTCTCAAACTTTTTCATAGGATGCAACTGACTGGTTTGAGGCTAAAATTCTCAATTAAATTTGCCAAATTTTCCCATAAATCCTCCAACTTTGATAGCTTTTTAACAACGCAAATATGCACATTGGGGAATATTAGGGATGGATATAAGAAAGACAACATTGTGGGTAGTTGGCAAACAATAAAGATGGGCAGAAAAGATAGAGGAAATTTAGATGGGACATATGACAATTCATGCAAATTGCCAACCACCTATATTTAAGCTTTCTTCATGTAATTATTATGTTGGAATAAAGACAAATAAAATCATCCCAAAAGTTCCATCTATCAATAAGTATATTTAAGATAAGACAACACTAACATATTTATACTAATAAATTAAAAATGAGTTGCAATAACATATTTACACTAATGATTAAGAATTAAATTTTAGGTTAAATTAATTATTATATTTTATTATTAAAATATTAATTATGTTAATTAAGTTAGTAGTTATAAGTATTAACTTTTAAAATATAAATTAACATTATGTTTATAATAAATTAGCATGTGTTTAACTATTTTAAATAAGATTTAGTTTTGTAAATCAAAGTTCAAATTAGAATGAATATTAAGTTGGAAGTGATATATATAGAGATAAAGACAAGGGATGGTTATAGGAAGATACATAGGGAAACATAAAGAGGAAAAGATAGAAATAGATATAGCTGGTGAGATAAATTGATAGAAAGAAAATGAGATTGTAATCACCTAAAAATGGTCTGATATAACTAGGAGCCCTAATCTGAAAATCAATTCCCTAAGTCCTGACCAAGGCGTCGAATCCAAAATTAAACACAATTATGTAATTGAGTTAGATCGATTTAATTACATAATTCATCCAGAATCAGGCATCAAAGATCACTCATCTAGACAAAAAAAAAATCATCTATTTTAAATTTGTTTGTTTTAAAATGTGGAATTTAAATATAGTCATGTTCATATTAAAACATTCAATATCTTTGTAAATTCTAAATTAAGGATAGAATACAATAAATATAAGGGTGGTAGAATAAGTTTTTATTGTATTTTAAAGTTTTCATGTTAGAACAAAAAATGTTTAATTGAATGAGGTGTTTCTTCGAAAGAATTTTGGTTGGACGCATCAACATACCCATATGCACTTATCTACCCACATGAACATACATTTTGTGTTTGTGTATGCACATGTGTTAGTGCATGTGTATGTGGGTAGGTGGGTGCCTGTAGATGAGTCAATGTGTGTGCGTGTGTGTTTTCAAAACCCCTTCGGTCAAACACGCCATTTAATTGAAACCTTCTAAGTCTCATTTAATAGGAATAGATAAGATTGACTTCTTTTAGTTATACTTTATTGAACGTTGTTGTTATTATCAAACATAAGAGTACAACTTCAAATTGAATACATAGTGTTGTACATATTAAAAAATATTTAGGGGAGAGGACCCGGTAGTTGAGCGCGTTCTAATAGTTGTAACAGTAGTTGTTAATTAAATACCCACACTTGAGTTAATATCCAATATTTTTAACAACATTATACCAATGGTTATGACTTTAAAGTTGATTTTGCTAATGATAACTACCCATAATTGAATAAAATGTGTCACTTTTCCTAAAAATGCCACATCAGCTGTACAAGTATGGGGGTCCCTAATGCACTACGATTGGTCTCACTTTTTTTTTGGGATGTTTTGGACACATTGGCAAAAAGCATGCTGATGTGGCATCATATTTGATGATGTGGCCCTGAAACCTTAGTTATAAATGGTGAGATCTTGAGAGGATGAGAATGAGTGACAAACAAAAGGACAAATACTTAAATGACCTTTCTATAACTCTAAGACATTCACATTACACACTACGATGCCATTGCAAGTAAACCTTCAATTATGCTTTCATGTCAAACACCTATAGGCTTATCCTTTCACCTGTTCATGCAAGTACTAGTACATAAAAGATTTTCTATGATTTTCTAAATATAGAATATCATATTCTCTAACGACTAGCGCAAGAGTCTACTAAGCTTTTTGGTGAGGCCTCGTCAGAACAGCGGTTCGATTCTCAGCCCTCAATTTAGGGTTTACAGGCGCGAGGAACAGCTGAAGCAGAGCGATGGCGAAGAAGAGAAAGGCAGGAGAGGAAAAATCAACTCCACAACCCCAACCTCAACCAGAGAAAAATAAAATACAAGACGAAATTAAAGAGGAAAAGATTGACAGTGGAGAAGAAAACGAAAAAGAAGATCAAATTTCAGAAGAAGATTTTAAAAACCTAATGGAGCCCTTCAGCAAGGAGCAGCTGATTCATATTCTCCGCGACCTTGCAGCCAACGACGCCAACATTATAGCCGATATACGAAAACTAGCCGACAAAGATCCCGCTCACAGAAAAATCTTCGTCCGCGGTCTCGGCTGGGACACCACCACCGAAAGCCTAAAATCTGCATTTTCTGAATACGGCGAGCTCGAAGAATGCAACGTGATTATGGATAAGGGCACTGGAAAATCCAAGGGCTATGGCTTTGTAACTTACAAACACATGGACGCTGCACAGAGGGCTATGAAGGAACCCAGCAAGAAGATCGACAACCGGATGGCGGCTTGTCAGATGGCCTGTCTGGGTCCCGTGCCGCAGCAAGCTACTAGCGATCCCGCGGGACGCAAGATTTATGTAAGTAATGTACCCGCCGATATGCCTGCCGATAAATTGCTCAGCTTTTTCTCGAAATTCGGTGAAGTAGAAGAAGGCCCGTTAGGGTTTGATAAACAGACAGGGAAGTCCAGAGGGTTTGCGCTTTTTATTTATAAGACTGCGGAAGGAGCTAAGAAGGTTCTGGAGGAGCCTAACAAGAGCATTGATGGCCATTCTATGCATTGTAAAAGGGCCACTGAGAATCAAAAGCAGAAGTTTAATGTTACACATACAGTGCCTGCCGTGGCAGGTCCTCTGGATCCAAATGACCTGGCATTTACTTATGGTAAGGGTTCGAGTCTCGGGGCAGCCTATGGGATATTGCCTCTTAATCAGGTTGCAGCTCCGGGGTTTAGTAATGCCTTTAATGCTGTTTTGGCTAGCCAAAACCAGACCTTTGCAGGCACGAGCATGGACGCCTCGCGTCTGGCCTCTTTGAATCCTTCTTTGGCATCTTCCTTAAACTCTTCGTCGCTTTCACAAGCCTTTTCGCCGTCGGGGCAAGGTTCTTTGGGCCTGGTCGGGTCCTATGGAATGCATTCATGTCTGGGGCCCTATGGCTCTCAGCAGGGAGGAATTGGGAGTGTTAACCCACAGATGCTTGGAGTTTATGGTTCGCAAGGGGCAACTCTGCAAGGACTAAGTCCGTATCAGAGTCAGCAGTTGAGCCAGTCCGGGTTGTCTAGAACTTCGCAGCAGACAGGAGGCAGTTCCTTGGGAGGGATGTCATCATATCTTCCATATTAGGTTCGTGCTATCTTCTTTTTGCCCACTTGAGTTTTGCATTTCTATTCATTGCTGACAATGTTTTTTGGACAATACAATATGAGTACGGGCAGAATACTGGCGGCACCATGCGCTGTTTACCTTAATTTAGGTAGTATTCACTCATTAACTTATTTAGGAATTCTTTGTGGAGCTTTCATGAATTTTGTCATTTTAAATTTCTAAGAAAAAATAGAAAAATATAAAAAAATAGAAAATTTGTGAAGTCATATGTCATATTTGGCAATGTTGAGTTGCTACTTATTTACAGCCCCTCATTTCTTACAACTTATTTTCCTTAACAATAACTACTTCACTGAAATAGAAAAAAATTCTAAATTATCTTTTTAACATAATTTTAAATATCTATTGAAACCCTCTTAACTGCTTAGATATAAGCAAAAGGTGCACTTAAGCATTGCATACAAACATGAAATTGTGATATTCTTTAAATTTCTATATTTAAAATGATTAGTCTCTATACATATATTGATGTTGCTATTTCAAATGACGATCATAACTTATTAGAATTAAGACAATCACAAAAGCACATTTGCCAAATATTTTCTGGGTGACCAGTTTATAAGTTTTTGTACTGAAAAGCTTTGATAAATTAATATAGTTGAAACAGGAACTGGAATTACACTCTCACATTTCACATATTTGTGCTCTTCGTTTTCAATTGTGCCAAGGGGTGTTGGTTTTAGTGTCACTGTTTTAGATAGTTTGCATTATAAATATCTGTGACCATCCTGCTAGGGCAAATAAACGTATGGTTAAAGTTCTCCGTGATTTGTGGGTGCAAATATTCAGTTGTAGGCACTTGTCACCATATTCATTAGCAGTTCCCTTTATGTGGTGGATCTTCACTCTTTCCTAAAATAGTAAAAAAGAAAACAAGAAAATGCTGAGAGCAGTTTTGCGATGTTACTTACTCTTCTAATAGATAGTTGCCTTGACAATATTCACCTAAACAATTTGTTTTGTTTGGGAGCTCTGTGCCCCATGCATTTTGGCTGTTATTTTCTGTTTTTTCACTTATTGAATTTGGCACGTCAAACATTTTCTCTAGCCATCTGAATGAGTTGTTTGAACGGAAATCTATGGAGGCATTTCCTTATTTGGAGTGCCCATTTTGATGGCAGACAGGAGATTCATTTTACTCTCTGATTTTAATGCATTTTATGCCAAATTTTTGGGGCTTTTTGAGATCTTTAAGCATCTATTTGACATTAGTAATAATTGTTTCTTACTATTTGGCAAATTATTTAATTTTCTTGGCCAACTTTTTGATACTGTTATAGTAAAATGCTTTATGCCATTTATTATGCAAAATTGCATTTTTTTTTCTTTTCTTATTAACGCATTACTAAAGCTGCTTATTTATTTTGTCCTTTTTGTTTTGGTACAATTTTTCCAATCATCTCAGAGACATGCAGCTGGCTCTCTAAAGCATGGTGATGATTCATTGTTGAAGATATATATTTTGGGCTCATTTGCTTAGACTTATCAAACTTGAAGAGCTTCATTGAGATTTGGCAGCCTTTATCTTTTCTATTGGGTTTTACTCACAAACTTTATGGTTTCAAGTTTCAAAAATATCTGCTTTGGGCTCATTTGCTTGAGATTTATCAAACTTGAAGAGCTTCATTGAGATTTGGCAGCCTTTATCTTTTCTATTGGGTTTTACTCACAAACTTTATTCCTTCCAGTTTCTACTAGCTTATGGCAAGTGCCATTGAAATTTGAAGCCGTTGATTTTTGCTTATAATGTATTGGCCAAGCAATTCTTGGATTATTTCTTCTATCTGACCTCAAGCTTTGCTGATATTTGTGCTGTTGATCTTTTAATCATGTTTTTGCCATATAAACATGTATTATGCATCAGCCAGAACTTGACAAAAAAAACTGATATGGAAATTTTTTAATGTTTTATTCTGCCACTTGGTGAAAATATTTAGAAGATGGGTTTCTTATGATCCACGTTCATTTTTGTTGCTCTTCTTGTTAGATGTTTATTAATTACTTGTTTAACTTGTAAGAGCTCTCAATTCATCTATGGTTCTAACTTCTGACAGCTTATAAGAGCTTATCAAACTTGAAGAGCTTCATTGAGATTTGGCAGCCTTTATCTTTTCTATTGGGTTTTACTCACAAACTTTATTCCTTCCAGTTTCTACTAGCTTATGGCAAGTGCCATTGAAATTTGAAGCCGTTGATTTTTGCTTATAATGTATTGCCCAACCAATTCTTGGATTATTTCTTCTATCTGACCTCAAGCTTTGCTGATATTTGTGCTGTTGATCTTTTAATCATGTTTTTGCCATATAAACATGAATTATGCATCAGCCGGAACTTGGCAAAAAAAACTGATATGGAAAGTTTTTAATGTTTTATTCTGCCACTTGGTGAAAATATTTAGAAGATGGGTTTCTTATGATCCACATTCATTTTTGTTGCTCTTCTTGCTAGATGTTTATTAATTACTTGTTTAACTTGTAAGAGCTCTCAATTCATCTATGGTTCTAACTTCTGACAATTTTGGTTTTCCTGTAATTTATCTTGAAAACTATGCCTTGCTTCATATTGATTATCAAACGGTTTAAACTTTAAAGTGATTGCTTACTTCTGTTTTTTTGTTCATTAATTAGTTGGGGAAATTAATGTATGGTCCCGCTGGAGAAATATAAAAACAGTACATATATATCTAACAATCCATAATAGAGTGTAGGGAATTACGTAGAGAAGCAGAAAATGCCAAAACCTAGCAAAAATCCTTAGGGAAGGAACTGAAAAAATTATCCAGCAGACTCCCATGAACCAGAGAGCACCCGTGGACTACATAGCAACCACAAACCATACACCACGAGTGCCCAAATATAAAAATAAAAACAATAAAGCCAAAATATAATAGCAAACTTATAGACCCATGCCAAAAGGTCACCACCTGACCGAAAAACCACCATCCCATTGCCAAGACTGAAGCAAGCAGTATGTTCCAATAGCCCAATGTATTCAGACAACAGAAGACCCAGGCCAAAAAACACAGAATAAAAGAACAACTAACACACGGCCGAATGCCCCATACAATAAGCCACAACAGCAGTCCAGTCCGTCGGTTCCTTGACTGGCTTCACATTAGGAGAGCCCCCAGATGTAGCTGTTAGGTTCAACGAATTGATGCGAATCCTATGAATTATTTTTGCTCCCATCGTAGCTCTGTGCACAAATTTTCCTTAAAACAGTGGTACGTATTGTCACTATTAAATTCTAGGCGATCTTTGCTATGAGTTACCATCAAACCAAACATTGCTTTTCCAATATCTGTATGGTAGGCGTGTACCACTTGAACCTCCTGCAGCTACTCTCACACACAAGCTGCATTAACAGCACAATGATTACTAACAGGCCCCTCTGCTTTGATCCCTGAGCTGATAATATCCATTGCAGAGGGGAGCAATGATATACCCTCAAAAATGGTTTGCCGACAATAATTGCAAAAACCAGCCCTTTTTAGATGCATGCAAACCTAAGCCAGCTTAACCTAGTCCTGCCTTGATAAACACTATGGTTGTAATAGCAGCTAAAAATTCAAATTGACATGAGGTGATTATTAGAGCAACTCCCTTCTGTATTGGGCCCTTATTCTTTTACATCTTTCAATTATGGACCATTACACCTACAAAGAGCACAAATAAAACAGAGGAAGTACACATAATAAACACCTCTCGACCAACTAGTGAGAAAACATCACCAAATCAATGCCATCCTACTCTGCCTTCCTCTACTTCAAATAACACATGCTGAATAATTGTGATTACGACTGCATGTTTCATGCTAAATCTCCGATGCGACTGGAAATAACACTCTGGTTGCATTATTGTCCTTTGCCTTCAATTACGAAGGGGATGGTAAGGTCAGAATAAACAAAGATTCATATTTTGCTTAAGGTGGTTGAAGTCTAAGATATTTTTTTGTGTCCCTTCTCAAGAAGTGGGAAGGTGGCTATATTGATCAACCCCAATGTTAGCCAAGAAATCTGTCATGGAATTTAACACACTTATTTAGCATTGAAAGTTGAGGTTGGAAAAATTACCAAGGGCCAGCCTCTTCTGCATAGTGCCTTAATCTTCAATTTAGACACAAAATCCTTTCCACAAAGCATTTATATTTATAACCAACATTGAATTGCATTCTACAAAAAGATTGTCCATCCCCTCGGAAGATGTGCTGCCATCCTTGTTACTACAACTTTCCACTGCACCTCATTATTATTTTTTGACTCCAAGGATGGGGAATTCTGTTAGATCCCCGATCTGAAACTACACTTTTCTCAAATGAAATATATGTTTGAACTTAATGAGTTTTTCCTTTACTGTTTGTTGTCTGATAGACTTGTTTGCTTAATGCGTAGACATAGATGTAGCAATGATATAATAATGAATGAACAACAGTACTAATATTAGAATGCGGTTATCAAACACATTCATAAATATGCCATCTGACCTTTCCCAACAGCAAACATAAGAGCCCGGAATTTATGTTGAATCATCATATATTGAAGCTCAGAAATATATAGCGCTGGAAGTCGCTAATATCAGTGACGATTTTATTGTGCCTTAACAGCAAAAGCTCTCAATACAACAAACCTTATTTCTGCCACCCAAATGTAGTCACTGAAGAGATATATAGATGTCGTTCCAAGCAATACGATGTTTTGCTGGTAATGGACAGTCAATGATTTTTCTGAAGTTATACGCTGCCCTGAAGATCTTCACCGCTAATATGCTATGCTTGTCAAACAACCGCTGCCATCAACAATATTGTCATTCTGTCGATACAGGAATCCACTCCAAGAAATATGGAGCTTCTGATGGCGGTCAACATCCACAACACCATACTAATTCAACTAACTCTGGCGACAGAGCCTCGTGATGCAGAAAAAACTCATTAAAGAGCCATGAATCCAAAGCTTCTGATACCGCTATGATAGCAACTACTACAGACGAAGCAGAGGAATGAGAGTGTAACAGAGAACAAGGGGAAATGAATGAAGAAAGTTCCAGATTAATCCACATTATCCCTATAGAACTTCCAGGACACCATGCAACAGGAACAAAATAAGACACAAAAATGAACACAGATTTCAAAGATTCAGGGGCCGTTTGTTTCTACCGAGAACCCGAATTTCAGAACAGGAATTTAAAATTGTATTCCCTTAATTAAATGCTAAGAGCAGTACAATACATTATCGATTCAACTCCAAACATTGAATACCACCACCACTATTCCTTCCTTTCTGGCAATGCGAATCTATTCCTGCCGACTCAACAAAGTTTCCCCATTCTCCTTTCTCAACGGGCTGCACTCTTCACACACGTTTCCTCTTCCAATGATATGGCCGGCTTCCATTCCTCCGCCTCTAGGATCTGCTCCCCCCCTTTTTTGAAGCAATCTTCATTTCTGATAAATTGAACGGTCCTCCAACTGTCAAACATGGTCGGTTTCAAAAACTGACTTTTCTTCCTGTTCGTATGGTGACAAGAGGTTGTTCTGCTAGCAACAGGAAAAGAACTAACAAACTTTGACAATTATTATGCATGGACTTTTGGTTTTGATTGTCTATGTATTTTTAGCATCATATTACAGATCCATCGACAGATCCAAAATGTTGATGCTAAAAATATTCACACAATTAAAACCAGAAGTCCATGCATAATATTCAAATGGATTGTAGAAATCTGATTAATTTAAACTTTGACAAACTAAACTAAATGGCGACTTTAGCAAATGAAGAAAACCAAAATCGTGAGAAACATGATGCTCCTGCATCAGCTTCGCACAAGGGAGTCTCCTTCTTATATGTTGTGTTCAGATGAAGAACCTGCAGTCACAACCACCACCCTCTGAACTCTGAGACGCACTGAAATTCCTTCACCAAATCTCAATATCTGCAAATCCCTTATGCCTGTAGATATCTTCCTCCGAGTCGTGGCAAGCAGGATGAATGGTAGACTGTTATTGCCTTTTCCCGACTGTAGTCTTTCGAATATTTTGCTTATTACAAGTATCGGCTTATATGTGGACTTTATGGAGCCAACTCACTATAGAATATCCGCCAATGATCTCTTGCCACGATTTTACTATTATCGCCGAACATTAGAAATAGTGAAGCCTTCGATGAAACTCTAAGAATAAACCGCCGATGAATCAACATCTGCCTCAGAACATCAATTAGTTAATGTGCGTCTTCCGCACGCCACGGCTTCACATGAAATCAAGTTATATGCACGCATAATACTCGGAATGAAATATTCTTTATTTCCCCATATCAGATAAAAATACCTCAGACCAGATACGAATATGAAAAACTCCAAATTTCTTTATTTGTAAAGTAATTTGTATTCTGACAAATTTGTCTTTAATGGAGACTTCACAAATTTGGTGCAGATATAGACTCAGTCACCAATCTACCTTTTTGGAAGAATCTAGTTTCAGCCCTTCTGTCCATTTATGAAGAATTTCGTCTTAAAAAACATGAAACATTTATAACATAAAAAAAAACATGTCTTACTTTTTCTATTCATCCTCCTTAAAAAATAACTCGAAGAAACATCTAGAATATTAAGACACTTAACTGACTTAAATCATATTTGAAGAACTTTTTTTTAATAAAACGACATTAATACGTTCAACTTCACGTCATTTTTGTGTAGTTCCCAATCCTTCTTCTGGTTACTTGGATTAACTTCTTTGTGATCGCTTTTTCTAACTTCTAATGTTAGGCTGATAGCTTACATCTCTCACTGCCCGCCCTTATTTATGTTTCTTTTATTCGCCCCGTATTTATTAAATTGAATTTTTAATCTTTGCTTGCATGCTTGCAAACATTTTTTAATAGTTAATCTTTCATATTGAAAAGCATCTTTTTGTATCTCTCATATAATGGTTCTATTCTTAGAGTCCATTTCATTGATGTTCATTTTGAGAGTCTTAGGTGCAAGCTTTTTCTTTTCTAGGTAAATATATAAGATTTTACTTTCCTCGACCAGCTAAATATTTGGCTAATATTTGTTCGTATTCTGTTGGTATCTTTATTCAAATCCGAGTGACAATGAGAACCATCATTGACTTTTGAATAAAATATAGGCTCTTGTATATTTACCATTTTCTGTCCATGCAACATATATTCTCAATTTTGATACATGTAACGGAGGATTCCCCACAGATTTGACATTGTTTGCTGAATAGGTTTTTGATGATGATTGTCATTAGCGATCTTTTGATTATGAGGCTTCGTAGTGTGGATCGTGCTTTCTTATTTTGACGGAATCGTCTATTTTACTTTAACATTATATAAGTTCACTGCCTTTCATACTAAATGATAGACAACATGTAATTTTTAAGGACATTAGACTTTGTCCATAGCTTTGAGATAAGCACATCCTTCCGTGAGAGAGATGTTTATCTCTAATCCAATCTTAGAAATGATCTACCATAAGCATAAAAAAATGGTAAATGCTAGAACCCACTTACTGTTATTTTTGCACGAGAGTTCTAATGAAACATGATAATTCCCATGTAGAATCATATCTAACACGTAACCACGTCATAGTACTAACACAGACTTTCAGATGAGCACAAAAAATAGAGCTTACCAGCATTATATCACTAGGGCACTTGAGGACCACAATATTAAGCATATTAATTTAAGTTAAACACCTGTCCATAAACTCTATAACCATATGAACATAACATGTCTGGCTGTCAAACTCATGAGAATGGAAAAAACCACAGTTTCCAACTAACTTCAATGGCCTAACGCTAAATAAGTAATGTGATCGGTCTTGAATCCCAGGTAGGCCTAGAATTTGACGGTCACCTTTGCATGCCCTCTGAATTTTTTTTTACGACGGTTTGGTTATTTAATGCCTTCCATTTTGTGTTAGGAAAAATATTGATGGTCAATTTTTTTTTATTTACAAATAATTTATATTAGTTTTTTTAAAATTTTAATTTTTTTTTTATCAATTTAATTATAATACATATTGAATATAATAAATATTTTATTTTTAATAAAGTAATGTCAATAATTTAGCTACTATTTTAAAATATGTTATTATATATGCAAAAATTTCAATTAAGTAGGCAAGCTTTTAAGTTCATATGCTTTTTTTTTTAATGTAAATACTGCATTAAAATTTTCAATTAATCATCGAAGAGTCCAAGAGTAACAAATGAAAGTTTGAGAGGAAACCCAGTCAACTCTCAAACTTAACTATTAAAAAAAAGGGCCAAGCCCTAAACCAGATTGTCATATGCGCATTGCCCAAAAACTACCAAACAAAAACTATTAAAAGAGAAGCCCTCAAGCGGCCAAAGCAGTGGCAGAGGAAGGCAGAGGGTATTGCTTGTCCTTCATGTCTCCCCAACCGACAATCTGAGAAGGCTCAGGGTCTGGAAATAGCCAAAGAGAGCCGAGCGAAACCTTTCGCCGAGGTGCAACTTGTGGTTCCATTCGTTGGCCAATTAAAAGTGGGTGCTGGTCGAAGTCCCCATTCAGAAGGGGAATCTCGGCAGCGAGCTGGAGTCTACGAAAGATAGGGAGAGCGACGATGCGGAGGGGACTGCTAGCTTGGGGTCCGAGACTGAGAATCTCTCCTCTGCCTAGAACCACTACGGTGTTGGCGCCGCCCACAAGAGTGGGAAGGAGCGCTAGAAGTATACGCATCTGGTGGAATTCTGGCCACAGTACATGGGGCATTGCCCTAGTGTTGAAGAAGCTTCTGCAAATGAGAAATCTCAAGAGCAACCTTATATGCTTGGACTTGAATCTGAAGCATAACATTATTACAAATACAAGCTTTAACAAATAAGGATACATTAGTAGCAATAACAATATTTGAGAAAAGAGTTGAATTTCTTTCTTTCCCAATTGTAAATAAAATTTCCATTCTGAAAGTGTGCCAAATTTGCTAGGTGATCACCAAAAAGAATGAGAGGCCAAGTAAACATGGAAGGGCTGTATGATGAAAAAAAACTATGAATCTAAACTCGATAGTTTCATGCTCACTGACAGAACTAGAAAAGGTGGAGAAAGGATTCAGGCTGATGACAAAAAGGGCAACGAGGATCTAGAATACCCAGATAGTGAAGCCGAGAACCTAAAGGTAACCCTTGAAACAAAAGACGCCAATTGAAATGTGCAATTTTAGGTTCTGGAATAGTGGACCAAATAATAAAAAAATGCAATCTCCAAGTATAGTGAGAAGATTGGATATGCCATCTCTGATTTAAAACCTCCACCATAGGCAAGTGGCGAGAAAGCCAAAGGTAGCCTTGTTGAGGTTGATATCTTTCAACAACAGTGTCTGGGTACCAATGCCAAATGGAAGAACTTGGTGATCACCAAAAATATGAGAGGCCAAGTAAACATGGAATGACATAATGATGGAAAAAAACTATGAATCTAGACCCAATAGTTTTGTGCCCACCAACAAAACTAGAAAAGGTGGAGAAAGGATTCAGGCTGATGACAAAAAGGGCAACAGGGATGTGGAATACCCAGATAGTGAAGTCGAGAACCTTAAGGTAACCCTTGAAACAAAAGACACCAATTGAAACATGCAATTTTAGCTTCTGTAAAAGTGGACCAACTAGTAAAAAAGCACTATCTCCAAGTATAATGAGAAGATTGGATATGCCATCTCTGATTCAAAACCTCCACCATAGGCAAGTGGCGAGAAAGCCAAAGGTAGCATTGTCGAGCTTGATATCTTTCAAAAGCTGTGTCTAGGTACCAACGCCAATCCTTCCACCATAGAGTGCAACTGGGAATGACAATCTTGTGCAAAAGTTTTGGTGGCAAAAGAGAAACCAAAAGCTCAAAAGTCTCTCTGTTTGGCTGGAAAGACCAAAATGTGCACGAGCATCTTCCCATCTTCGAATGAACATTGTCTCTTGATTGAACATGTCTCGAGGAGTGCGCAAGCCATGACGATGGAGACGCAAAGCATGGAGACCTGAAATTCTGGCCAAAGGGAGACCTTGCAGCCGAATTAAAGGCCATCACGGAAACTAGAGCCATGCCATTGTAACCAGAGCCTGGTAGCCTCCCATGCATGCTAAATGCTTTTAACCACAAAGGAACCTTGAATTTGCACATGGTTTGTCATAAGAAGCAAATTTTGAAAGTCCAAATCATTCCAAGCTAGACGGTGCAAAGGAAAGCCAGATGAAATGCAATGACGCAAAAAAAACTTCCAAGCTTCTTCGCTAGAAAGGCTGCAAACTATCCACTTAACACAGAGAGCTTGACCTTGTCTATGGGTGAACATGAGGCCAAGTCCACCGGATTGATGAGGGAGGCAACAATATTACCAGGCCACACGGTCAAAGCCATGTCGTTGGGTATCCGAGGCCCATAGAAAATCTTTGAGAAGGCGCTCCAATCTGGCATAAGTTGCTTTCGAGGGAGACCAATTGGAAGAGTAGTAGACACGTGTAGCAGCCAAAATCTTGGAACAGACCTAGAATTTACTTGCTAGCGAGAGGTTTGATAATCCAATATGCCAGCTTGGTCTTGATCTTTGCCAAAACAACATTCCAAAGTTTGGCTGCAGAGCCATGAAAGGCAAATGGAATGCCGAGGAAACAGAAGACCTGACCGTGTTGTAGCCATTGCCAATTATAACACAACATCCATTGTGGTGGTGGTAGGAAAGACTGGCGAAAGCAAAGTCTTATGCCATTGAATAAATGAACCAGAAGCCAAGAAAAAAATGTCAAGGCAATTAAGAGTATGTTGCACGTTGGCTTCATCCTCGATAAGAGTGAGGAAGGAGTCATCGACGAAGTGACCATTGACACGTTGGCTTCATCCTCGATAAGAGTGAGGAAGGAGTCATCGACGAAGTGACCATTGACAAGCTGGGAGGTGGAATTGGGTAAGGAAATCCCATGAACACGACCAACAGAAATAGCAGAAGCTAGCAAGTAGCCAAAACCTTTTGTTGCTAAAACATACAGAGCAGGAGCCAAAGGGCAACCATGTCGAATAGATTGATGCAAGCCAAAAGAAGAGGAACGGTGGCCATTGATGGTGTTGCAAGCATTAGCATCTGAAAAAAAACATTTTAACAAAAGAAATAAAATGGGGACCAAATCCTAGAGCAGACAACATGGCAAGAATAAAAGGCCATTCAATACAATCATAGGCTTTGGCAAAGTCAATTTTGAGGAAATAGCGGCTTGACCAGATTGGTGAGCCCATTCCATGCCATACCAGGCTGCAATTATATTATATGGTGAAAAATTTGGGGAAGATGGCGAATTCTTAGGGACAAGGCCTTTGCTATGATAAAGTTATCTAAATTAATATAAATATATAATAAACAATATAGAAACATATGTATTGCATACTAATACTAAATTTATATTAAAATATTTTGAATAAATTTATATTTTATTATAAAAACTATAAAATAACTTATATTTATATTATAAAGTAAAATATTATAGTCTATAATAAATTTTTTACAATGTAACAAAATATAGCTTATCAATTTATACGATCCAATAAAACTTCAAGCTGTCATCTACATTGCCAAAGTGAAAAAGGGCCATTACGCCATCATATTCCAGACCTGTCTGATTCACAGGCAATAAGCAGAAGCAAAATTATCATCCACGCAATTAAAAGATTACTGATATGGTCAACTAAACATATAAACATATTGCCAAATGTCGTTGACTATTCACATGTAAAAACTTTTGGCCTATGTGCAACCACCATATTGATGTGTTCTACTTCTAACTTAAGAATAGTTTTGGACTACCCATTTGAGTGTACATCTAAAGTCCCTTCTTGCCCTATTCCAATTAGTTTTTGACGCATAATATAAAAACCTTCGCTACCATTTTGACGAAATCTGTGGGTCCCTTCTTGACCAATTTTAATTAGTTGATGATGCATAAAATAGGCACTGGCTATGGGGGCCAAAATGCACATGTTTGCAAATACAAAGTAGAAAAAACAATGTTGCTGAGTGTTGAAAAACACATAACATTGTTTACAAAGTAGCACTGTGTTTAAAAAATGTTTTGTGGTTTTACAATTTACAATACTATGTTTTCTAATATGTTAGTCAACGCTCCGTGTTTTCAAACGGGTGCATTTTGGCCCCCCATAGCCAGTGCTGCATGGCTTGAAGTTGGTAGCCAAATCAATGTGTCAATATTCTTGTTTAGGAGTATGTTACACTAAGATATCTTTCTTGTGTTCATACATACACCTGAGTTGGTCTAGTGGTGGAGAACTTGTACTCTTGAAAGGGAGGTCACAAGTTCAAATCCCATTGGGGGTAGAGGGTATGTACGGGGTAAAAACACAATAATTTGTCACCTTTTAGGCTAACTTATGAGCACAACTGAGTTTTATACCACTTTGAGTCCAATTACCATATAAATAAAAGTATTCATAAAAAGTGACGCTTCAATAACTCCTAGTCTTTTTAATAATATTTTTTTAAAATGCAAAAATACCCTTTTGTAGAGATCAGAGTCAAGAATATCCTTATATAGATTTTATAGTATTTTAATTAGACATAGTCTATTTTAATTAAAAAATATTGAAAGTAGGTATTTTAACAGTCAAACAGTCGTTGATTCGGAAAATATAAAAAAATGATAAATCAATTCAAAAAATTTTTAAAATCATAGAAAAGACTAGACAAGAGTCCTCTTCAATAATATGTAATTTATTTGGTTTTTAGCATAGTTTTGATAGGGGAAAAGTGGCGGGAGACAAAAACTGTTGATTTCAAGTAAGTTCAAATTTTGAAAACTTATAACGGGAAAAATATAGATCGAAAACACTTCTTTATTTTTTTTTGCACTAGCTATACATGTCATCTAAAACATATTCTCAACTTGGAGGAAAAAATAATGTTTTACTTATAATGATTTGGTGGGAAGTAAACTCTTTGATTTATAGTATTTTTCAAGAAATGAAAAATAGACCTAAAAAATTCAAAAAACATATTAATTTTGGTTCAATTTTTTTTAAAAAAATTATAGGCATATAATTCATCTTATTTCACACATTTCTTTAGTTTACATCAACTTCAAATTCTCAACAGAAATGTGACTTTTATGCCCTTGAAGTTTTACAGTTTTGGTGTTGTTAACCTTTTCTTTTGTAAAAGGGTGACAAATTATTGTGCTTTTACCCTACGCCTCGTTTGTAGCATAATTATCATTTATCCTCACCTGACCCCACAACAAATCACATTGAAACTACTGCTATCCAAGCGGTGCCATGTAACCAACGTTGGGTTACCCATTCAATGCCCATCAATAACCCTAAAGCTGTGCCATTTTGTCTCCTTGTTTTCTCTTTGCGCCTCTTCTCTGTTTCATGTGATGCTCCAGTCACAAGTAACAATAATTTCACGAGTTAGTTATTGTTCAATGTGTGTGCATAACTAGTTTTCATGAGAGCAATATCCTAGCCCAATAACTATCCACAGGGAACCATGTATAATGTGAATAAGTAGTCATGCTATCATATTGGTATCATTGAATTGTTTGACACATTCATTTATTGGACATTGACTGTATGCATTTTTGTTATATCCATCTCCCACTTTAAACAAAAATTGTTATCATATTCACTTGCACTTCATACTTGCATGTACATATAAGTATTATTGTTATATGTGATAGAAATAAGGAACATTGTCGATTTAATCATGAGAAAATGTTGTATTATTGGAATATATGTGACAAAAATATGGAACATTGTCAAATTTAATCATGAGAATATGTTGTATTATTGCCTCTTCTCTCGTTCATGTGATGTTGCAATCACAAGTAACCATGATTACATGAGTTGGTTATTGTTCAATGCGTGTGCATAACTTGGATAATGATTTCATGTCTTTTTAAAGACACCATAGTCAATTAAGGCTTATGAATGCTACATTATGCAGTGAAATTATTTTGCATTACTCGTTTTACTACAATGTATTACCAGTAGATAATGTAGCATTCATAATCCTATAGTGAACTATGATCCTATACTTGAATTTAAAAATGCAAGTTCTTATAGTCAAATATGTACTTCTTCAATCCACTCTATGAATGCAAATGCTTGTCCTTTTATGCATGAAATGACTGATGCATTCCCACCACTATTTGAATTTCAAATACAACAACCACTAATTAAATGACCAATTTCATATAATTGTGAGGAAGTGTCCGTAATTCTTAGTGCAAATTTGCTTTAACTCTTTTAACTAGTTTATTGTCTATTGACAACCTTCATTGTTGCTCTCTTCTTATAGTTGTTATATTGTCTGCGAACAACCTTGACTGTTGTTGTCATCTTTTAACTTTTTTATTATTTGTGAACAACCGTCAATGTTGCTCTCTTCTATTAACTGTTTTATTGTCTGTGAGCAACCTTGAGTGTTTCTGTTTTATTGTCTCTATTAACTGTTTTATTCTCTGTCAACAACCTTGAAGGAACATAATTGTTCCAATAACCTTCAAATTTGTTGACGTACAATAAAATAGTTAGGCTTCTACAACAATCAGTGCAAATTTCATTTTCAAGTGTTGCATTCCTTGTTTGAGCAATTTTTATTCTCTGCTCTTTCCTATTTAAGGTTGGTACCAATTATTTCTTATTTTTCGTATTGTATGTTGCTCTATTCTCGCCTTCCACTCATCAATAGGGGCATAGGTGTTGCAAGGACCAATTGTGTGTCACATATTTGGAGGTGCAAGCAAACACATTGTTGGCCCTTGTAACACCATATGTTCATGTTGGTATAGTTTGGTTGATAGAGAGGCACCATATTATGGGCCAATACATGCATGCTTTTCTTGTGGGTGCAACCACATTCGTCATTCCTATTTATGGATGTAACAAGAGTTTAATTTATGTATGTTATGATCTAATTCTGGTCCATTGAATTCAAATAAGTTAATAAGTTGATCTATATTAATAAACATGCACATAAGTACAACTAACATATATTTTGGGTATAATTATTTGTGGGTGTCGAGGGTTTCTGTTTGTTCCTTTCTAATGCGTGTGCATAACTAGTTTTCATGATTTCCTTGCGGTGCATACCTTGTTTCGTTACTTGTGTCCTCTTGTGTCCACTTTGATAATGTGGTGGATGGACAACGTTACTTGTGTTAACCTCCATTACACTGCCTATTGTTGCATTCACTTGTACATTGCCAGTAGGAACAACAGATTGTTGATGTACATCAACTTGTTCTATGTAGTGCACACTTGGAGTAACTGTAATAGTTCTTCTATCCCTCTTAACTGTCCTTGTGTTTCACTTTCCTGCCATGTGATCCGCAGCAAAATCTTGTTGTGCAACAGATTCTTGATTTGCATCCACTTGTTCTATTAATTGCACACCTGGAACAACTGTATCAATTATGCTACCAATATTTATTGTCCTTGACTTTCGCTTTCCTGTCACGCTTGTCCGTTGTGAAAACAATGACAACGCACCCGAGATTACTTATTCAAAACAAGGAAAATATGTTACGAACATATTTTGTTTGCAAAATTTATTCAATGTGTACACTCACATATATATGTATATGATGTAGTGTGCACATGAATACAAAAATGTGCACTAACATACATACATACACACTTGTGCACATTTCTGTATTCATGTGCATACATACAACATATATATATATA
>MU223786.1:258917-283353 GCA_018584345.1 Thuja plicata | reverse complement strand
TATATATATATGTGAGTGTATGCTGACATTGAGTAAATTTTGCAAACAAAATATGTTCGTAACATGTTCTTGTTTTTAATAAGTTAGCCTGGGTACATTGTCATTGTTTTTACAGTGGACAAGCATAGCAAGAAAGCGGAAGTCAAGGACAGTGAACAGTGGTAGCATAACTGATACAATTGTTTTAGGTGTGTAGTTAACATAACAAGTGGATGCAAATCAATAATCTGTTGCACAACAAAATTCTGTTGCGGATTGAATGACAAGAAAGTTAAACACAAGGACAATTAAGAGGGGTAGAAGAATTATTAGAGTTACTCTAGGTGTGCACTACACAAAACAAGTTGATGTACATCAAGAATCTGTTGTTGTTCCTACTGACAATGTACAAGTGGATGCAACAACAAACAATGGAGCTTAGGTTAACACAAGTAACGTTCTCCATCCACCCCCATTATCAAAGTGGACACAAGAGAACATGGAGGTTGCTATTACAAGCGTAGAAAACTACGAGATTTCAATCAGGGGTGTAGCAAAAAAGTGACACATACCTTTCCAGTTGCAGACATGGCTAATGAGAACAACAATGAGCAATCGTAAGGGCCCAAAAACAGTCCTCACTGTTGAAGAGGAAAACATTGTGGAATGATGAAAGTCCATTACAGATATGGGGAAACGACTGAAAGTTAGGCACTTGCAGTCGACTGTTGCCCATATTACTGCAGGAAGGGTTATCCCTTTCATGGATGGAATGTCAGGTAGATCGTGGTGGCACGGGTTTAGACGCCGCAATAAGGACTTGTCAATCAGAACAACAGAAGGTTTGGATACATACAAGGCTATAATGGTTCGCCCTAGTGTCGTAGCATGTTTCTATGACAACTTGGAATGCGTCTACCACCTTAACAATTATGGGTCCAGCAGAATTTGGACCCGCGATGAAACATGTGTGCAAGCTGGACAGATTTGTGGTATGCGAGTAATTGCATGTAGGGGAACAAGATTTGTCCCATGTCTAATCTTAAAAAGTAGGGAGTGGATCACTGACCTTGCCTTTGTGAGCACTGTTGGTTTGAGCATATCCGAATTTTACTTGTTCAAAGCAAAGAGGAATATTAAAAATTACATTGTCAATTGTGAGCCGAGGGTGTGCATGGCAATACAGGGACACGCATGGATGACAAAGAAATTGTTTCTGAATTGGTTGGAACACTTTGCAAGAAACATCCCTGGTGGAGTGTCCCCCTCAAACATGACGCTTCTTATATTTGATGGTCACGATAGTCATGTGACGTTTAATACTATTGAGCAAGTAATACGTCTAGGAATAGACCTTCTCACACTTCCTGCACATACCAGCCATAGGTGTCAACCGTTGGATGTGAGTGTGTTTTCACTTTTCAAAACATTCTTCAAACAACATAGGAACCTGTGGTTGGTCAATAACCTTCAATTAAAAATTAATTGCGAAGAGTTGGCAACTCTGAATAATAAAACATTCAAGCTGGCATTGACTCCCGCCAATATAATTAGTGGGTTTCGCAGGACAGGCATATGGCCTTTGAACATGGATGTGTTGGTGCATGATATGAGGCCAAGTGAGGGTTTTGTTGTAGACGATGATGAGGCTGCAACATACTCAGATCACAAACACCATGAAGCCACATTAGATGTTGCTGCAGAGGCAATCGCGGTTTAGACCTTTATGCAATTGAATGGTTACGGTGAAGAACAAATATAGAATTTTGTTGTACGGTAAAATGACCAAAATCAAAGGGCACCACCAAATGTAGTTGGCCAAGCGCACCCAGCCAACCAAGAGCACCCACTAAACCATGAGCAGCCAACCAAAAATGGTGGAGATAGTGTTGGACAAGGGTTGAGCTTACCGACTCTAGTTACAGTACCTGATTGGTTGCATGAGGCATCCACTAATATTGGTCAACCAATTAACTGTGTCGAGGAGGATGTTTCCCTCTCACTGCCATCACCACCACATGTTGACCCAACATACATGATTCATTACTTCACAAATGAATCAAATTGGGATCAGTTGAATACTCAAAACTGTGAGGATGTACTTGAAGTAAGTGACCATGATGGTGACACTGACTTTGTGCCATGTACGACAGATCTCGCAAACATTGATCAACCAAATAACACTGCTAGCAGATTTCTCATTTTACCAGTGCAAAGGATACAACAATGTACACGCGGTGCACGCTCATGGGTGCTTCGTTTAAGTAGAAAGTCACAGGTACTCACATTTGATGACTACGTTGGACAAATAGAAGAGCAAGATCGGATTAAGAAGCGAATGGAGGAGAACACACAACGAAAGGACCAGATAAGGGAAAGGAAAGTAGAAAGAGAGACAAATGCAGCGACAACTGAAATTCTTAGGGTAGAGAGTTGAACAGAGATTGATAGACGCTGCAGAGAAAGCAAAATGAGCAAAGAAGAAGGCACACCGAAAGGAAGAGTTGAGGAAAACAAGAGAAGAGAACCAAAACATGCCTCCAAGACGTAGAGGAGCCAACAAGGGAAATACATCTTGCCCAATGCACAAGCATGACAGTCTGTGCTTTTGCTGAAGATACAGTCCTTACACCTGAACCAATCACAACTATCACTCCCAGTACACCTCTTCCATCTCAACACCCTATACTTCATTAAATGTACAATGCACTAGCCCCAATGCTAGCAAACATTAACGCGCATGCATTGCAAGCCCCTCAATCCTCCTCACAGGGGTCAACCAATGGTGACCAGAGCAATGCAATACTAGCCCAACTAGTAAATATAATTAAGAACACACCGACTCATACAACAACTCCTAGTAGTGGAGAGAGTGTTGGAACTCGAAGCGTCAATCTTATTCTTTTTCCCGGTTTTATGGAAAACTAATGGAGCTCATTTTGGATGTGGCTGCCTTGTGCCTGTGCTAGAGTTAAATGCAATCAACTACAATGAGTGTGGTAGCCATTTTTGGGGTCTAATATCGAATGTAATTTTTTGCGAAGTTATGGGTTTAATGTTTTGAAGTAGTGAATGACAAATAAAAATACATACAATCATTGTTCAGTGGAATGAAATGTGCAGTGTGTAATGCATACAATCATTGTTATCTATTGAATGCATGACTACTTATTTAGAGTGTACATTACAACACAAGATAATGATAAACCAATTATGTACACGCATTGAACAATACTTTGAATAAGTAGTCATGTTGTCATATGTTAAACGTACCAATACATATGACAACATGACTACCAATTCAATTACTATAATGAACGTATCAATTTAGCACAAGACAATGATAAATTACAGCATGAAACAAAATTAAGTAATTGAGTTGTTAAAAGTACCCTAAATTTTAACATGAAACTAAATTAAGTAATGAACCTTCAAATAGAGTCAAATGTCTAAGTATAACTTGAATCTAAATCATCAAATGAACACGACTTCATAATGCATACATTCAATTATGTTGGCAACTACCAATTGAATTACTATAATGAACCTAGTAATTCAATAAAAGACTACAACATGAAACAATATTATTAAGTAATTGAATTACTAAAATGAGTGTAAATTTTAACATGAAACTAAATTAAGTATTGAACTTTTAAATGTATAAATGTGAAAAAGAAAAAGAAAAAAACAATAAAAAAAGCAAAGAAAACAAGCACTCCATGGTTTCATTGCCCTAGTAAAGTCAATAAGACTTTACCTATTTGCAGTTGTTTTGATGTTATAGCTCTTCACCTGTCAATCAAGGATACATGGAAGGATCAAATTAATAATACATGTATATAATAACTAGCACTTGCATCCAAAGAAGGTTTAAGGGATAAGCCAATAGGTCTTTAATGTGAAAATGTAATTGAAGGTGTACATATTGAAAGGGAGTGTAATTAAGTGTTCTTCTACAAACAAGTGTCATCGTAGAAGGAAGCCTTCTACATAGAATCATCCACTTCGGATGAAATAAAGTTATAGTATTGTTGTAATGTAGTTTTTTGCAGGTCCCAACATAAAAGTGTAGCATTGAAATGCATTGGAACACATTTAATAAATGTTGTTGTCGTAACTATAAATATTCTTTGTTTGTTCTTCTTGATCAAGTAGTTGTGAACCTATAGAAGAAATCAAGGTGTAATTGGTAAGCAACAAAAACTTGGTTGAAATGAGTGAAAGGGAAAATTTGATTTGCAATACTAAAAAAGTGGGTGTGCAAGTAACTTAACATAACCAAACCAAATTTATTGTAAGATTAATTGTAGGCGGGCTTCTTCCTTTCTAATAATGTTGTATGGATTCTTTTTCATTCTGCAATAGCGATTCAAAGAGAAGGGGGGCTATATATGGAGGCCTTGTAGGGATTTGACTATGAAGAATGTTGTAAAGGTGAGGCCTTGTTTTTTAGTTTTAGGTACCTATATCAACTGTGGCTTTACAACAATTACATTAATCAATTTACTGCATCATTTAAAATGTAAATACATACGAAAATGCGATACTTGGAAAATAAATATAGAAAATAGATAAAGATACACGTTTTAGACAAAACCTGCAACCATACATATTGTATGAGCAAGAATACCACATTGCATATACTACATACCTAATCAATTATATTAGATGAGGATGAAAATGATGATTTAAGTACTCTAAGCAGCACCAAATTTAGCAAAGTGTGCTTGTAATAGAACTGAGGAAATTTTACTGATTGTTTGTAGCGATAAAAAAATATTTCCTTTGAGTAAGTCATGTTAAGTAATTTATTCGGAGACTTGTACTTTAATAATTTAATAATCTAACTATCTATAGATTAAATTAATATATTTTTAGTAATTATTAATATTAGATGATATTGATAATTTAAAGTACTTGCAAGACATTTAAATTTCATTTATAAATTATATGTTTAGATTTTACACCATGTATAGTGAGTTATATGTTATCAAATTTGTAGCATCAAGCGTAGTTATCTCATTGACTTGGGTGTTTTCACAATTTCTTAGGTTATATATGTATTTTTGAGACTGCCCTTGCTTTCATTTTATTGTATATTTAATTAGTTTAACTTTATAATATTGTAGAAATAACCCAAAGCATTTAAGGAAACTCTAGGTAATGAAGAACATAATATATTTCTATTAAGTTTTTTATTAGAAAAAGCAGCCAAGACAAGGGGGCTGACTCGAAAGGACATAGCTAGCACGAGAAGTGCAGACTACCAGCAGACAACCAGTACAGCATAGGGGTCAAAACACCCTCACCCAATACTCTTTTTCAGCATCAAAAACCAGAAAATAAAACTAACAGGCCCCAACTCCATCATGGAGCTGGTAACCAGCCTGCACTCCCTAACAGACCCCAGCATCACCTTGGAGCTGGTAACCAGTCCGTGCAAGTAAGAATCTAAGTACTTGACATTAAAGCAGGAAAAATAAGTAGCAGTAAAGCAGGAATTAAAATTAAGCCAGTAGTAAGATTAAATCCTAACAGACCCCAGCTTCACCTTGAAGCTGGTAACCAGTTTGTGCAAGTAAAAAATATAAAAGCAGAAATTACTTTTAGTGTGCATGGAGTTAAGTCTAAACCCATCGTAAGAGTTCATCAGAATCACAGTAAAGCCCTTAATGGCTAGCCAACAAAAAACAAAGACAAAGCAAAGCATGGAAAAAGAGGAGGTTAATTGGGGGTTTTACCCCCATTTTCTAACAGCAACTTAAGCTAATCCTCTGCAAGGAATTGGAAAAGCTTCTCGTTCTTATGTGCTTCCTCCTGAGGAGACCCCTTCGCCATTTGCAGGAGCTGGAGAGTGGTAGCCGCCGAGTGCATAACTTTCACTGCGAACCCAACAACTTTGTTGAAGCTTTCATTCAGGTTATATACTATATGAATTATGTGTTATACCTTATAAATATATAAACAATATGACATCTCTATTTTAAACCTCCAATTATGTAGTGTTTATTCAAAGATTTCAAATTTTCAAGAAAAAAGTGATATTTTAAAAATGTTATTATATTTAATTATAATATAACCTTACTTTCTAGATTATAAATTTAAATTAATAATTTAATCAATATATATCATGATAAAGTTTGATTGATCTTAAATATATTATTTTATATTATAAAATTACTATTTAATTTAATTATACTTATAAGTTATTACTAATCTACAATTGATATTAAAATTATATAAATTAATTTAGTTATAGATATAACCTTATATCATTAACTGATTTAATTATAGATATAACATTATATTCATTAACTATTTAATTGTTATATTGTACTTTTTGTGTTATTTTCGATTTTTTCTTTTTTTAAAATTATGGTTATTTGAAAATATTTATTTTTATATTTATTAAAAATTATATTGAATTTATTTATAAGAAATGAGTCATTTAACATACATTATATTTTTGCATTAAATAAATCTTGAATATTCAAAAGAATTAGTATTTTAGTGGGTGTGCAAGTAACTTAACATAACCAAATTTATTGTAAGATTAATTGTAGGCGGGCTTCTTCCTTTTTAATAATGTTGTATGGATTCTTTTTCATTCTGCAATAGCGATTCAAAGAGAACGGGGGGCTATATACGGAGGCCTTGTAGGGATTTGACTATGAAGAATGTTGTAAAGGTGAGGCCTTGTTTTTGAGTTTTAGGTACCTATATCAACTGTGGCTTTACAACAATAACATTAGTCAATTTACTGCATCATTTAAAATGTAAATACATAAGAAAATGCGATACTTGAAAAATAAATATAGAAAATAGATAAAGATACATGTTTTAGACAAAACCTGCAAACATACATATTGTATGAGCAAGAATACCACATTGCATATACTACATACCTAATCAATTATATCAGATGAGGATGAAAATGATGATTTAAGTGCTCTAAGCAACACCAAATTTAGCAAAGTGTGCTTGTAACAGAACTGACGAAATTTTACTGATTGTTTGTGGCAATAAAAAAACATTTCCTTTGAGTAAGTCATGTTAAGTAATTTATTCGGAGACTTGTACTCTAATAAATTAATAATCTAACTATCTACAGATTAAATTAATATATTTTTAGTAATTATTAATATTAGATGATATTGATAATTTAAAATTCTTGTAAGACATTTAAATTTCATTTATAAATTATATGTTTAGATTTTACACCATGTATAGTGAGTTATATGTTATCAAATTTGTAGCATCAAGCGTAGTTATCTCATTGACTTGGTATTTTGACAATTTCTTAGGTTATCTTAAGGGTTATATATGTATTCTGAGACTACCCTTGCTTTCATTTTATTGTATATTTAATTAGTTTAACTTTATAATATTGTAGAAATAACCCAAAGCATTTAAGGAAACTCTAGGTAATGAAGAACATAATATATTTCTATTAAGTTATATACTATATGAATTATGTGTTATACCTTATAAATATATAAACAATATGACATCTCTATTTTAAACCTCCAATTAAGTAGTGTTTATTCAAAGATTTCAAATTTTCAAGAAAAAGTGATATTTTAAAAATGTTATTATATTTAATTATAATATAACCTTACTTTCTAGATTATAAATTTAAATTAATATTTTAATCAATATATATTATGATAAAGTTTGATTGATCTTAAATATATTATTTTATATTATAAAATTACTATTTAATTTAATTATACTTATAAGTTATTACTAATCTACATTTGATATTAAAATTATATAAATTAGTTTAGTTATAGATATAATCTTATATTATTAACTAATTTAATTATAGATATAACATTATATTCATTAACTATTTAATTTTTATATTGTACTTTTTGTGTTATATTTGATTTTTTCTTTTTTAAAATTTGGTTATTTCAAAATATTTATTTTTATATTTATTAAAAATTATATTGAATTTATTTATAAGAAATGAGTCATTTAACATATTATATTTTTGCATTAAATAAATCTTGAATATTTAAAAGAATTAGTATTTTAGATAAGATATTAATTGAAAGCCATAGATTATTAGATATGAGTAAATTATAGGTAACAATATATTAGGAGCCTCTTTGATATATCTATTGTGCATTAATAAATATATATCTATTATGCATTAATAATTATATATTTCAGATTAAATGTTTTGAAAATCAACCTATTTCTGAATAAAACTAGTTATTGTATTTGTAAGCAAGTGATAGGTGTAGATAATTGTGTGTGTGTGTGTGTGTTAGTACACATGTGGACAATAAATTTTTGGTAGTGGTAATTTAACTATAGTATATTTTCTAATAATTGATTATAAAATTGAGAAAGTTTCTTTTCTTGTTTGATTAAATTAATTAGATGGGAGGCTCTATAGTCACATAATAGAGCCTAAATCATGATTTCTAAACTTGAGTTTTTATATAATAAAGATCCAACCTTGCCATATTATAATATATTTGATTAAATTAGTTAATTTAAACTTATAATCTAGAAAGTGAGGTTATATCTATAATTAAATTATTATATATAATTTTAATATCAAATATAGATTGATAATAACTTATAAATTATAATTATACTAAGTTAAATATTTATTTTATAATTATATATTTAAGATCAATATATACTTCAACTATTTTAATTATAATATATATTAAATTATAATATATTACCTACATTCTAAATTTAAAATACATAATTTAACAAATATATAAAATACTTTATATCTACTACATTAATAATTTGTTAAATGTAAATATAAAATTAAAATTAAAAAAGGGGCACCAAAAAATGACAGAATACTTATTAGTAATTTATATATATTTTTAATTATTAAATAATACTATTATGAAAATAATCATATACTATATATTCTAAAATCACTAATTTACATATTATAAATATAATTATTAGTAATTTCTTTAAAAACTATTAATATATATTATACTTGTTATTTTATTATTAATTTAACTGTTAAACCTACAATAAAAAATTTGAGAAGGAAATTAAGATATTTTTTACTTACAACTAAAAACATTAGTTAATATTTTCATTCCTCATTTATTCGAACGCACGGCCGGGGGTGCAAATATTGGGCCGCTGCCTGTACGAAGTTTGGGAAGCTGACAATCAGAAAAGCTGCAATTTGTTTTTGTGAGTGAAAAAATAGGTTGACAAACCACAAAAACTGCTCAACAAACCACAAAAACCGCTCCGCAAACCAGTCTCGGGCATGAGACAACGTGAGAAAAAGCCGAGCAGGCTATACGCGGGCCCGCAGGGGAAGCCTATCCGCTTAACAAGAAACAAAATTATATAATGTCATAAGGTTAACTTTTCCTGATTAAAATAAACAGAATACCAATAGGGTTTAAAGTAAATAGAATACCAATTGGGTTTAAAGTGAACAAAATAACAATTGGATTTTCAATAATTTGAAAGAAGATGGTGATGAAAGGTGTATATGTATTGGTGTTACCAGCTTTCCTTCAAAGTCCCCAAGCATGATTTTGAAGAAGAAAGAACACCCATCAGAGTTCACTTTGCCTTTGAATTTCTTTTTGCCATGATATCTAAAGCAATTCTTAATGCAATCCTTAATGCACTCTATGCAAGGATATCACGAAACAAAGTATGCACCGCAAGGAAATTATGAAAACCAGTTATGCATATGCATTATAAATGAACATATAGAAACCCTCGACACCCACAAATGATTATACCCAAAATATATGTCAGTTGTGCTTATGTGCATGTTTATTAATCTAAATCAACTTATTAACTTATTTGAATTTAATGGACCAGAATTAGATCATAACATACATAAATTAAATTGTTGTTGCATACATAAATATGAACGACGAATGTGTTTGCACTCACAAGAAAAGCATGCATGTATTGGCCCAGAATATGGTGCCTCTTTCAAGCAAACTACACCAACATGAACATATGTTGTTACAATGACCAACAATGTGTCTACTTGCACCTCCAAATATGTGACACACAATTGGTTCTTGCAACACCTATGCACCTATTGATGAGTGAAAGGCGAGAATAGAGCAACATACAATACACAAAATAAGAAATAATTGGTACCAACCTTAAATAGGAAAGAGCAGAGTAAAAAAATCGTTCAAACAAGGAATGCAACACTTGAAAATGAAATTTGCATTGATTGTTGTAGAAGCCTAACTATTTTATTGTACGTCAACAACTTTGAAGGTTACTGAAACAATTATGCTCCTTCGAGGTTGTTGATAGACAATAAAATAGTTAATAGAGACAATAAAACAAAAACACTTAAGGTTGTTCACATGCAATAAAACAATTAATAGAAGAGAACAACATTGACGGTTGTTCACAAACAATAAAAAAGTTAAAATACGACAACAATAGTCAAGGTTGTTCACAGACAATATAACAACTATAAGAAGACAACAACAATGAAGGTTGTCAATAGACAATAAAAGAGTTAAAACAAATTTGCACTAAAAATTATGGACACTTTCTTACAATTATACAAAATTGGTCATTTAATTTGTGGTTGTTGTATTTGTAATTCAAATAGTGGTGGGAATGCATCAGTCATTTCATGCATAAAAGCACAAGCATTTGCATTCATAGAGTGGATTGAAGTACATATTTGAATACAAGAACTTGCATTTTTAAATTCAAGTATAGGATCATAGTTCACTATAAGATCATGAATGCTACATTATCCACTAGTAATACATCATAGTAAAACGAGTAATGCAAAACAATTTCATTGCACAATGTAGCATTTATAAGTCTTAATGAACTATGGTGTCTTTAAAAAGACAAAATCATTATCCAAGTTATGCACACACATTGAACAATAACCAACTCGTGTAATCATTGTTACTTGTGATTGCAACATCACATGAAGCAGTGAAGTGGCAATAATACAACACATTCTCATGATTAAATTTGACAATGTTCCTTATTTCTGTCACATATATTGCAATAATACAACATCTTCTCATGATTAAATCGACAATGTTCCATATTTCTGTCACATATAACAATAATACTTGTATGCACATGCAAGTATGAAGTGCAAGTGAATACAATAACGATTTTTGTTTAAAGTGGGAGATGTATATAATAGAAATGCATACAGTTAATGTTTAATAGATAAAATGAAGGAAAATGAATACAGTCCAATTATGTGCGTCAAACAGTTCAATGATACCAATATGACATCATGACTACTTATTCACACTATACATGGTTCTATGATTTTTTGTGGATAGTTATTGGGCTAGGATATTGCTATTGTGAAAACTGGTCATGCGCACGTATTGAACAATAACCAACTCGTGAAATCATTGTTACTTGTGATTGGAGCATCACATAAAGTAGAGAAGAGGTGCAAAGAGAAAACAAGGAGGCAAAATGGCACGGTTTTAGGGTTATTGATGGACACTAAATGGGTAACCTAACGTCGGTTACATGGCACCGCTTGGATAGCAGTGCTTTCAATGTGATTTGTTGTGGGGTTAGCTGAGGGTAAATGGGGTCATTGGCAAGTTGTAATAAGATGTTGACACAAACAATTATAGTGCTAGTGATAATTTTATAATCACCCCTAAACATTCATGAAAACAAGTTGCGCACATATTTATGTGACATATATTGCAATAATACATCTCATTATTAAAACGTCAATGTTCCCTATTTTTGTCACATTGCAATAATTTCAGTGGATAATCTAGCATTCATAAGGAACTATGGAAATCACCTAAAGGAAATCACAAAAACAAGTTATGCTTTGCAAGGAAATCATGAAAACAAGTTATGCACACGCATTAGAAGAGAACATACAAAAACCCTCGACACACACACAAATGATTAGACTCAAAATATTTAACAGAGAAATGATTAAGCCCTATAAATAAGTCAACCAAATGATTCAAACTACAAATACACTGTGTTAAAAAGAAATACAACGTCTTCTCATGATTAAATCGACAATGTTCCCTATTTTTGTCACATATATTGCAACAATTAACAGAAACCCTTAACACCTAGAAATGATTATACTCAAAATTTTTAACAGAAAAATGATTAAGCCCTAGAAATAAGTTAGCCAAATGATTCAAACTATAAATACACTGTATTAAAAAGAAATACATCTTCTCATGATTAAATCGACAATGTTCCCTATTTTTGTGACATATATTGCAATAATACATATTCTCATGATTAAAACAACAATGATCCCTATTTTTGTCACATATATTGCAATAATTTCAGTGGATAATCTAGCATTCATAAGTCTCTAAGGAACTACGTAAATCACTTGAAGGAAATCGCAAAAACAAGTTATGCATCACAAAGAAATCATGAAAAGAAGTTATGCACACGCATTAGAAGAGAACAGACAGAAACCCTCGACACCCATAAATGATTATAATCTAAATATTTAACAGAGAAATGATTAAGCCCTAGAAATAAGTCAACCAAATGATTCAAACTACAAATACACTATATTAAAAAAACATAACATCTTCTCATGATTAAATCAACAATCTTCCCTATTTCTGCCACATATATTGCAATAAGTTCATGAAAACAAGTTATGCACATGCATTAGAAGAGTACAGACATAAAATAAGTTATGCAACACAAGGAAACTACAAAAACAAGTTATGCAACGCAAGGAATTCATGAAAATCTGTTATGGACACGCATTGAACAATAAGCAACTCGTGAAATCATTGTTACTTGTGATTGGAGCATCACCTGAAGCAGAGAAGACGCGCAGAGATGGACCGCCGTGAGTTGTGAGGAGGTGCAGAGAGAAAACATGAAGGCAAAATGGCCGAAAAAGGTATGAAGATCACAATTTTAGGGTTATCGATGGGCAATTAATGGGTAACACAAGATCGATTATGTGGCACCGCTTGGATAGTAGGTGTCAATGTGATTTGTTATGGGGTCAGTTGACGGTAAATGGGGTCATCGACAAGTTATAATAAGATGTTGACACAAACAATTAAAGTGTTATAGTGATTATTTTATAATCACCCTAAACAGACTAAAATCACAAACAATTTGGTCATGGGTGCAATAATGATCGGTTATTGGGTCTAAAGTGATTATGTTTTGAATATTTTATTGTGGCCTATTGGGGGGGGGGGGTACCAGGCGCCACTTTTGAAATGACACTTTTTGACCACTTTGCTTTCGACGATCTCTATAGAGAGATCCACGAATACCCAAAAGTTGAAACCTTAGCTTTAAGCTCTCAACTCACCTACAGAGACACCGAAAAAATTAAAGAAATCCGCTTTACGGTTTAGGAGTTCTAGGTGCACGAAGTTAGCCTGGGCGGCTACGGGGTCCTCTCCCCTATTGCCAATTATTAATGTGATATCAGTAGCAATGGAAAAGGCCCATCCTTCTCCTTTTTCATTGCATTTCTGCCCAAGTTGCAGTTGACATTACGAAGACTACTTGCAAATAATTTTAAGCTCTTGTGCCTTTTAAATTAGGGTAATAACAATTTTGACAAGTTATGCAACTATTTAAAATTTTAATTAGGCTATAAATCGTCAATTTATGAGATATTGGTTTGAAACTAAGTAAAACATTTTGTTGGGCAGCTAACAAAAATTGTGTAGCAAAGTGTGACCTTTTTACCATGTCAAAAAGATAAACAGTTACCCAACTATAATTTTTTTCTAGTGTTCACACATGGTTCATGACTGTCAAGAAGATACACAAGCACAAATGCAACAGAATATATATATATATATATATATATGATAATTTATGGCCTTTTTATGATTTGAGTTATCAATTTCTAAAGAAAACTTTCCTTCCAAAACATTTGATTGCTTACCTTACACATATTTGACAAATTAAAATAGATTTTACATTAAGTTCATTAACTCTTAATGTTAACTCCAAAATAATAAAATAAAAATTAATAATATTTTTTAGCTTGTCTACTCTCCCAAAATGGGCTCGTGTAATTGAACTTTGCCCTCGTGTGTGTGTGTGTGTGTGTGTGTGTGTGTGTGTGTGTGTGTGGGCTCGTGTAATTGAACGAGCCCACGAGCCCATATATATATACACACACACACAAACACAAGGACAAAGTTAAATTACACGAGCCCATTTTAGGGGAGTAGACAAGCTAAATTTTTCAATTAATTTTTATTTTATTTTATTATCTTGGAGTTGACATTAAGAGTTAATGAACTTAATGTAAAATCTATTTTAATTTGTCAAATATATATAAGGTAAGCAATCAAATGTTTTGGAAGGAAAATTTTCTTTAGAAATTGATAACTCAAATCATAAACAGGCCATAAATTATCATATCCAACTCTTTAATTTGCTAGTACTTATCTATTTATTATTTTTAAGATAATTATTAAATTTTAAGCTAAAATGTGTTAATTCATTTTTTCTAAAAATATATTACAATTTGCATAAATTTTTATCTTCAAATTGGAAAAGAAGGATTTGATTACACTTGACCTATGTTAGCCTTGTTACTTATGCAAACAAAGCTTGACGAATTGTTTGGTGGGCATAACCTAATTTCAAGTGGGAATTTTGACAACTTTGTATCTTTAATTCATTTTAAATATTGTAGGTATTATATGTTAAGTCTTATTACATAAGCAATGGAAACAAATCCTAATGAATTGCTTGGTAGACATTATCCAATTTGCATAATCCAATTTCAAGTGGGAATTTGGACAACTTGGTATCTTTAATTCATTTTGAATCTCATAAATATAATATGTTAGCCTTATTGCTTAGGCAATGGAAACAAAGTCTCACGATTGGTTTGTTGGGCATGATCCAGTTTCAATTTGGATTTTAGATAACTTCGATCCATTATGAATATCATAGCTATAATCTAGATCCTAAAGATAATAACATAACCACAATTATCGATTGATATGAGAGGTATATAATGTTGGGATAATGAATATATAAATAAGTGGCATGCCTTAGAAAAGCACTGACTGAAGCATTCAATAAACTTTTAAGCTCTAAAATAGGATATGAAGTATAGTATGTGTAGTCCGATGTAGAATCCTTGTTTATGTTAAAGGAAATGAAGATAAATTTGAGATTTGACTAAACTTTTAAAGCACATTTTAGAAGAATATGTAGATATCCAAGAGGGTAGTTTAGTAACGTTTTTTCTTTCAAATTTGATAATGGTAAGTCATTGTTTATTAGACGAACAAATATTATGATGGAAGAATTTGGTTGTATTTAAATGTTTATAAAAATGATAGTATCATTTTTGTTGTCACAGTTTACTTAATAACCAAATTCTCCAAAAGCGTAAAGTTAAACTTAGAATAGTATAATGGTCAACCATTCACACGATTTTACACACAAGAAAGGAATAAAACAAGAGTAAATAATTAATAGGAAAAAAAATAGTTGTTAGGTAGCAAGATGCGTAATAAGTGCAACAGAATAAAGAACTAAGGTTGGATCTTCTTCTTGTTGGAACATTGGTCAAAGAAAATTTAAAAGCTTCAAATATGCATAAAAGTGAATGGTAGGCAAATTTAATTAATTGTTGGAAATGAAAAGGAAATATCAAATGTTTTCACTCGTAAATGGGCATTCGTGAGTTTATTCCATCTCCAACCAAAGAGAAGATCGTGGAATGGTTGAAACCGAAGGAAGGGTGGAGCAAGATTAATTTTAATGGAGTACCTAAAGGAATTCTAGGAACTTAAGGGGCAAGGTGTGGTCTAGAGACTGGAATGGGAACTTTCTGGCTTTGAAAGCTCAGAAGCTAGGGGCTAAGGCTTGAAAATAGATAAACTAAGAGGGAGGCTTGCAAATTATTGTTAATGTTATAATCAATAAAGGGGCATAAGATTGAAAATGAAATGTGTATATTAAATTATTTTGGAACCATTTTTAAATAGTTTAAAATCTCTTATAGCCTGTGTAGGCAATACAATGATAAATGTAATATTTAAGTGGGTAGTGTCTTTAAAGTGGGTCAATGATGATTGTGTTTGTGAGGATTTTTGAGATATCAGTTAGGTAGACCAATGGAACAATAGGTGGGGAAAAGATCATACAACTCCAACACATGGGAAGTTCAAGAATGTAGAAATGTGGAGCATTTTAAAAAGATCAAAGATGAAGGTAGATTTAGTAATGCTTCAGCTTGGTAGTTGATGGTAGAGTAGAGGGAATTCTTTCCATATTTATGTTGTCGATAGCAGTGTGGAGAAAACAAGACATCAATGGAAGCCATTTTTAGATTGAGAACCAAAAATTAGCAAGTTGCCTTTTGGGGCAAGATTTCGTTGATCATTTAAAGAAAATGTTCATTATGGACGAACTTATTCTTCTAATTGGGGAAATGTTGTTGGGGGATGAATACATGATTGCAGAGTACAAATACAAAACAAATGTAGACGTGGTATCTTTGTGTCTGGCATGGTATCTAGACCTGAATGGGAAGGACACCGAATGTATAATCACCTTATGTGTTAGAATGGTGCCATGGAGTGGAAGCTTTCATTGGCATCTCCAATTTAGGTAATTGGTTTTATGTTGTAGAATTTACTATGCTCGCTTGTGCACTTGTTCTTGCTTTGGAGTGCATCATCAGGCAAAGAAGAGCACAAGCTCAATTTGGAAGATAACTTATCAAGGATTACTTGTGGGAACAAGAAGAGGAATGGTGAGTTGGGGCATAAAATGAATTGTTCTAAAAAAGAAGAAATGAAAATTCATAATGGATGATTGTAGAGAGGAGCAACAGGCGAAGAAATCAAAATTAAATAAAGTCCAATATGCTTTTTTGATCAATTTTATTATGTATACCTTATAATATCAAGTTGGTGTAGGCCTTAGCGAATCCATATTTTGTATGTAGACCAACTAGGACATTCATAGTAGATGGGGTTTTGTGCAAAAGAGGTAACAAGGGTTGAATTTGTGATGTTTATATTAGTGGTTAAGCCACTCTATGAAATTGTAATATTTTGAGATATAATAATATTGTACTAATAAAAAAAAGAAATATTAGATGTTGATTGTTTTATTCTTCTTCTATTGGGCCCAAAGTGATAAATTTCCTGAATTCATAAATCATTCCAACGACGTCAACTTGTGTTGAAAAATTATAGATGTTGAGTGGGAACAATGAACTATTATGAAGGAAAATCAATCTTTGAAGAGCTCATACTTGTACCCCCCAATTAGATAAATTTAGATGCAACAACCTTGAAGTTTATCTAGCTAATTAATGAAATGTGAGTTTTTAATTTGTGCAAAGAACTAAATTCTCGGGACTTCAACAACTAAAGTGTAGACCATAGAGCTCTCCGAAGCAATCTTGTTAATTCTCTGTCCAAGATGTTTGTGGATGATGGAAATGACAATGGAGTATGTTGATGTCCCCTATGGATACAAATAAAGATTGCCAATAGGAAATGACATAATAGCCTACAAAATGTTATCAATTTGGAATTCAAAGTGTGACTAAACAATAGTTTATAATAAATAAAAGAAATACATTAAATAAAGTTGAACTATGAAATGATAAAGAAAATGAGAGGAGGTCACCAAGAATGCCAGACAATGTTAAGAACCTTCACCAAACATCTTCTTTGATATATACGTATAGAAGACCAAAAATAAAATTGGTTGGGTCGGTAGTATAGGTGTTTGTCATAGTTAAACCTTTGTTTTTGTGTTTCTTACAGATAGCCAAGACATATAAAAAGATAATAAATATGTAATGGAAATAAGCAATATGCAAGGTAGAACTGCCTTGGCAAGAGAGAAAGCAAGCAACCTGCAAATGCCTTAAGGTAGTAGCAATAGTCTTTAAAGTCACAATAATGATCTTTGTGCAATAACGATTAAGCTTCCATATTGATGTGCAAGAGAATGGCTGAACAAATTGCAATGGTTTGTAGATTATAGAACCAAGTAAGAATGTTGTGAATATTAGAATGCAAGAAGTTCAAATCTAAGAGTTGGAGGCAAAAGGAGGTGTTTTGAACCAAAATAGCAAGGCCAGAAGGATTCTCAATAATATTATAGGTTAGCAAAGGTGTTACTCTACCAAAACACAAGTGTAACATCTCAATGGTTATTATGACTTCAAATTTTTGAGGGATGCTAGTGTGTTGTCTTGGGTATATTTCTAGTTTTTCTGAGTCTTGCTAAAGATTTTGGTTCCCAGTGTCTATTATGCCTAAAAATGTCAAAGTCTATCCCATTGTACCATCGATTTTTTCTGCAAAGTGTCTGTAATCCAAGTAATGCAGTGCAAAATGGTTGAAAAACCTTAAACCCTAGGTCACTTTTTCTAATTTGACCTTGTTCTAATTTGAAGTTACTTTTGTCGAGTAACTTAAGATGTTTTAAGTCATGTGCCTTTTAGTCGTTACCTTTATCTCCTAATCTCGCAATTAGAACCGAATATTTTTCATGGTCTAGAGACTTGGCGCAAGCTTTTATCTCTTAATCTCGAGAAGAATGGAATAAGCTCTTATACATTCAAAGATTAAGCGCAGGTAGTTGATCTTGATCTGATCGTGCGGTTGGTGCGTGATCGCTAGGCAAATATGAAGTTGGCTCAAAGATTCAGAGTCTTAGCGACAACCGTGGATGCAGTTTAATTGTGTGGCTAGCGCTAGATCTCATGGTTTAACCTCAGTTATAAGAAATTTTCAGCGATTCAGAGATAGCTGAGTCGTTGAATCTCATAATCCAACCCGAAGTCAAGACAAAGTTCACTTTTGCTTTGTCGCGTAATCTCCAGATCAAATCAGAGTTAAGTGATTCATTGCAAGATTCAACGAGGATCATTGATCTTTTTCCAGATGAGCGGCTGACGGGTGATCTCCAACAAATGTCAAGGTCAAGCTTTTCTTCATCGATTAAGCGATAGCCGTAGATCTTGTTTTATTCTCGGCTTGATCATGTGGTCTGCGCGTGATCTCCAAATAAAACCAATGTTAGCAAATCTTTCAGAGACTTGGAGATAGAGCTTGTAACGTAATCTTCAGATAAAGTTGTGGTCAAGATCAAGTAAAGTAAAGTTTATTACGAGATTCAAAGATAACTTGGTCGTGTGATCTCGGAGTGAAAATGTGGTTAAGCAGATAGTCTTGATATTCAGCGCAGACCATTGGATCAAAGAAGAATCAAGGGTTGCTGTGTAATCTCGGGAAGAATTGGTAAAGTACAGAAAGATTATGAGATTTAGAGTTGATCATTGATCAAAAAAAAATCTGAGGGCTAGCGCGTGATCTCTAGATTAAACCCAAGTTACAAGAATTGTTCAGCGACTTAGAGTTTTATTCAGTCGCTGAATCTCTGAATGGACCATGGTCAAGTGTGGTTAAATCAAAGCCAAGTCAGGTTTGCCGTAAATGAATCTGGACCGTTGACGAAGACAGAGATGTGTGTCTGGCGTTGAATCGCTAGAAATAGTCAGCAAGTCATGAATTATTCAACAATCAAGAGGTAATGGGCTAAGATGTAGACACATGTTTAAGTGGCTAAGAAAATCTGTGGTATTCGTGAAGTCTTCGAATAAACCCAAGGTTAGACAGATCTTTCAGCGATTCAGAGATAGCCTTTATCTCTGAATCTCCAGACTTAACTAGAGTTAGCCCAAACATTACGAGATTGCAAGATAACCTTTGGTCACGTAATATCAGAACAAACTGGAGTTAAAGTTAAAGATTGTGAGATTCAATGCGAGCCTCAGAATAAACTGGATTTAAAGCCAAAGATTGTGAGATTCAGCGCGAGCCATGGATTGAAAGTAAGATCAAAGGCAGTCGTGTAATCTCCAAATAAAATGAGCAAGTACAAAATGATTCAGAGATTCAGAGCAAGGCGTAGATCAAGTTTTCATCGTGTGGCTAGCGCGTGATCCCTGAATAAACTCAAGGTAGAGTAAAACATTTAGTGACTTAGAGTTTTGTTTGGTCGCGTAATCTCCAGATGACTTAAAGTTGAATTAAGATCATAACCTGAGTTGATAATAAAAGATTTGGACCGTCGACATGATTTAAATCTTGCGGTGTGCACGTGATCTTTGAATGGATCCATGGTTAGTCAAGATATTCAGCGATTCAGAGACTTAGTTATATCTGAATCTCCAGATAAACTGGGAGTCAGAACAAGGTTATCTTTTCGCCTTGTCGTGTTATCTCTGAATAAACCTAAGGTTAAGATAAAAGCGTAGAGATTCAACGAGGATCGTAGATCTCATCTCATATGAACGGCTAGTGCTAGATCTCCAGAGATACTCAGGTTAAGAGTTTTGTTCAGCGACTTGGCAGTTTCCTTTATCTCTGAATCTCCAAATGTGATCATGGTCAAAGCAAAGCTTAGTAAAGTTTATTCAGCAATTCAGAGATAACAAGAAACGAGTTACTCGGTGTTAAAAAGTAAACCAAAGGCAAGGTAAAGTTAAAATGAGTGGCCAACGCATAATCTCAGAATGAATTCAGAGTTAAATAGATTGCCTAGCGACTTGGCAAGAATCGTTGATGAAGAAGAAGATCTGTGGCTAGCGCTAGATCTCGTGCTGTAACCAGGGTCAGAGCAAACTCTCAGTGACTTGGAGATGAAGCAATCGCGTGATCTCCAAATAAACTGTGGTCTGAGTATGGTAAAATCTTAAGGATTTGTTCTCGCGCCATGTCAAGGAAAGAAATATAAAAGGCATGCCTATTAAAGACAAGATTCTGACAGAGTACAAGTAATCCACTTAGTTGTGAAAAATCAAGAAAAGAAAGCCAATGAGATCGTGTATCAAGCTTTTTTACATAAAATAAGGTTTTAAAACTGGAAAAGCACTCAAGACTTTTCCAACTGGGCTTTTCAAATTTGATTACATGTCAACTTCAAACGCCACGGCTAGGAGAGAATTGATGTCAAGACACACAGAGTTATTGCAGAAGTGATTGAGCAACAGTTTCCATGTTCTCAACTAGACTGGTGCATTGAATTTTCAATGATAAATAGACACAACCTTTGTACATTTCAGATTATCAAAGTTTTTAGAGCACATAGCAGAGAAATTGCATAAGTTTTCAGAGCAATTGTGAGAAGTTTGTGTCTGAGAGAAGAGAATTGTTCAGAAGATTAGTGAAGATGAGTCAAGCCGAGTCGAGCAAAGTTTCAGTCAATGGCGAGGCCAAGGCTGCAGAAGATGAACAAAAGGGAAAGCGGAACTTCTCAAATGAATTCATTGCTTTGCTGCCAGGAACAAATCAAAACAAAAAGGTAGATGATGAATCCTTTACTGATGGTATGTCTAATTGTAGGGATCCCAACACTCCTGGGTGCTCTAGTTTTCATTTATTCAATTATTTCTACAGTAATAAAGATAGGCAGATCCCAGTCTCAAACCCTTGGACATTAGGTCTTGCTAAGCTAATTGTCCCTGATTTCTTCGTGGATGTTGAATTGTTAATAAAATTATCCAAGAGATATGACTCTACCTCTAAGACAATCATAAAAGGCGATGAAACATCCTTAGTTACCTTGGATAGGGCATCCTTCATGAAAGCCTTTGAAATTTATCATGCTTCTGCTACAAAGATTGACTTGACCAAGTTGCAGAACAAATATACTAGAGGTCAATATAGTTAGCAAGTTGGTTGAAACTCATGTGCCAAGGTCGAACATGAATTAGGTGGCCCCAATACCTTCTTCTAAGGGTGCACCTTATGAGTTTAAAGACCTCTATTTTTACATGAAGTATATAGCCTATGGATTGTGTAGGGTACTGGGCATTGATGGACACATTGAGAAGCTGCCTGCAGATCTTTTCACGATCATCCTAGATATTCAGAACTCCCATTCCAACATAGAATTTGATTACATCCAGTATGTCATTGACAAAATGCATGAGGATCTGATCAACCCTAAGTTCGTGCATTATTCTCTTTTAATGCATTTGATTTTATACTTCAATATTGACAGCATGAATATAGAGTTGCTAAGACCTAGAACTCTTTTCCAAGGCCAGCCAAACCCCGTACAGTTATGGATTAGGGTTTGGAACTACACTTCAAATGAGAATGAATTTTGCGGCTTTGAGAATTGGATTGTACATCCACTTCTAGAATTAATGGGACTCGATGTAACAAGAATACTAGTCAGAGCACTTCAAATTCTAAGACCTTGCCAGTATGTAGATAAATGGCCAGGAGATCACAATTGGGGTGATTTCTATTGTAAAAAGACTTACACTCTGATTAGGGTTTATGGATGTTCCCAGCCCCCACACATACTTCCAAAGTATGTGCCTCCAAGAGTGGCCATAATGGAGTTTATCTGGCAATTGATGTGGACAAACAAGGAGCATCTAGCTTCTCACAAAATATGCACCTTCACACCCAGAAAATTCAAAGTGGCAGACTTTACCAATGGGAAAAGGGCTATGGATGCAGAAAATAAATGGCTAGGCCAGTACAGGATGAGCATGGCCTTGTATAGGTATGTAGATCCAGAGGGTTTTATTAAAAGTGCTAAGAAGCTACTAACTCTAAGCATTACTGCTATCAAAGAGCATGAAGATTGTGTGGAAGAAGATCTCATCAAAAACATCTTCGATGATGATGAGGCAGCAAGTAGAGCTGCAAAGTACCAAGACTTGATATACTTGAAACAATAGATGAAGAAAAAAGGAATCCCTTTTGGAGGTTTCTTAGCAGTTTTTCCTCAAATGCAAAGACTCACAAAGATGATTGAGTCATATCATACTTTGTATAATCAACTCGAGGGACAGATTGATGAAAAAGAGAGAGGCCCTGAGAAGCATTCTTCCTCTGAGTATGAAGAAAAAAGTGAGGGAGGATACCCAATACACAACCCTCCTCACATGAACCGACCACTTGTAGTAGAACAAAGCATAGAAGTTGAACTTACAGAGGTTCGTGATACTCAGGTGACCAATGAGCCCCCAAGGAAGAAGATCAGAGAAGAGAAGAAAAAAGAAAAGGATATCCAAGAAGAAGTGGAGTTGCCTCTCCAACTATGAACCAACCACATGTAGTAGAACAAAGCATAGAAGTTGACCTTACAGAGGTTCTTGATACTCAGGTGACCAATGAGCCCCCCAAGGAAGAAGACCAGAGCAGGGATTTTCTTAGTGGCAATTCTTTGCCAATTGGCGAAAATGTGCCGTCGGGCGTATAGAATTTGGCGAAAAAATGCATAGTGTACTGGTTGACTAGTTCGCCCAGATTTTATTAAAAAACATGTTAATTGGTCAGGTTGTTCGCCACTATTTGCATGTAATTTCACTACGGTAGTGGGGTTGTTCGCCCATTTATCTATTGTATATTTACTATTATTCGCCACATATTAAGAAAGGGGTATTTATCAAGGATCGCCATTCGCCAAAGGCCCATTATCCCAAGTTTAAATTTTATTTGCACTAGGACCCAATTTGCCATGCATTGTAATTCACCGTGTCCCAAATTCCCGCCCTATTCGCCTAGTCAATTACTTGAAATTATGCGGGGTTCGCCAAATATTAGTTTTTATCATATGCAAATGTCGTCCCCTTCGCCAAAATTCAAAATAAGCATTTGTATATAAGGATAGTTTCAAGAGATTTAGGAGTACAAATAATCAGTTGATTCTGAGCTAACAATTGTGATCGATAGCGAGCCGGAAAGACTACGAGTCCTTAGTATCTTATAATTATTCAAGTAAAATTTTATTGCAGCCTTAATTTGTTGGAGATGTCACAGTCAAAGTTAAACAAGAAGAGGTCTATTGAAGTGGAGAATCTGGAGATGTCCAAGAGAGGTTAACGAAATGCAGAAAAATATCTTCATACTTTGGCGGGGGAAGACACAATGGTCATCGTGTTGGTCAAAGTGAGGAAGGTACGTCATTAGAGGAACCTTTTCAACTTCGAGGTTATCAACTTACACATGAGTCTATTCAACAAACTAGGGAACCTAATAAATCTGGTGACGAAGTTGCGGAACCTGATATCTCTCATGAAGATGACCTTGAAGATGAATTTCAAGTAAATAACCAGTACCAGGATGAATCGATCGACTTCGGTGATGATGATGTTTCAATTAACAGTAACACTAAAGGGAGAGGAAAATCAAAAGAAAAAATGGATCATCAATGGGAGATGTCCAGGAGATTTAAATTTGATTGGGTGGAAAAGTATCCATTCATTGAACCCGCGGACAATCCAATTGTAGGTGAGCCGCTAGTAGAATGCAGATGTACGATTTGTTGTTGGAAGTATAAAAAAGAAAAGAAGTTGCAGCTTAAATTGGACACCATAGAGAAACATGTTGGTAAGGTTTACGAAACCTCAACTATAGATGGAAAGGAAATAAAAGTGGTAAGATATAAAACAAAGGAGCAATGTCAACATCAAAGGCAT
>MU223786.1:235480-250315 GCA_018584345.1 Thuja plicata | reverse complement strand
TTGGATTACAACATATCAATGGCCAAAGATGAATTTTGGGCCTATTGATGGTCTTCATAATCTTTACAGAAAACTCTCTGCGGAATCATGACACGTGGTATGATTGATCGTGGACTTATTGGTACGATCAATCATACCACGTGTCATGATTCCGCCGAGAGTTTGCCGTAAACATTATGAAGACCAACAATATACCCGAAATTCACCTTTGGCCGTTGATATGTTGTAATCCAACGGACGTGCGAGTTTGTGACGTCATAGTGGTGGGACCTGATGCAACTTCAACATCAAATCAGAACCATTGGATTAAGAGAGATGAATGGTGGAAGGTGCATTTTGGAAGAAATGTGATGACATAACTCCTTTACTGAAAACTCTCTCCGGAAACATCACACGTGTCATTCTTTGAGAATGAAAACTTAGGAGAATGAAACTTTAATAGTTATTTCTAATTATTAAATCACCATACCAACTATACAACTATTCTCTTAAATCGCCAAGTTTATATGTATTTTTGAAATACATTCGCCATGACAAATAATTAATTACAATATTTGGAAAATTATTTCGCCATAATTTATCAGTAAAATTCTCCAGCTTCGCCAATTAAATTAATAATTTTCCTATTAAAATCATTTGTTGTCGCCATATTTTTATAAAAATGGTACACGGTATTAAAAAATTTGCCACCAAATATCCATAATTTGAACCACAATTCGCCATCAATATTAAAAATTTTCCCTCCAAAAAAAATGTGATTCGCCACAATTTTATACTTTTTGGGAGGGGGGGGGGATTTCTTAAAGTTATCCCTGGACCAGAGAAGGAAAGAAAAAAGGAAAGGATATCCAAGAAGTGGAGTTGCCTCTCCAACTATGCCAAGGTGAAAGAGAACTCCATCAAGAAGAGTTCCTCAGTGATGAAGCTTTCATCAAGACTGATGAGTTCAAGAATTTCTTGATTTGGAGAAAGCAACAGGAAGTAGGAGCACAGTTTCAATTGACAGTGGGAGATATTGTGAAGCCTTACAAGCTTTGAAAGCTTATGATCCTGAAAATGAGACAATAATACCTGAGGAGGCTAGACAATTAGTCAAGTCTAGTGGAATGTTGCTTGTGCCTGGGTGGGATTTGGTCTCTGATTTTATAATCGATCAAATTAGAAAGAAACCAAATGCTAACTTATCTTCTGAGACATAAATTGGGGAGATGATCAGGGGATGTGGATATGATCCAAGATCCCATACTCTAGCAATGTGGTCTCTGGCACCAAGGACACAAAAGCCATCATTGATTAGTGTTGAGGAGAAGATGGATGGGGATAAGATAATCTGGACAGTTCAGAATATTGCTGACTTAGAGATATCCGAGGCAGTCACCCACTTTGCCCATCTTAATCAAGAAGAAATAAACAACTCTCTGCAAGGTATGCAAAACTTTGTGATGAGTCAGTTGCTATGATTAAGGATAGAGAAAGATGCTTGATTCAAATCAAGTCATTACAGGGGCAAGTGGAGGTATTGAATAAGAAATTAGAAGAGGCTCCCTAAGCTCTCCCCACTCTAGCCAAGGAAGTTGCATGTGTGCAGACATAAATTACTGAATATTTCCCACAGGGAACAAAGCAACCAAGTCCAGATCAAAATGAAGTGGCTTTAGATGCCTTATTGAATATCTTGCAGCACATGATAGATTTCCTGAAGGGAAAGATTTACCTGGTGCACAAGGCTTACAGTAGTCTGCCTGGCCTAGAAACTAAGGTAAAAATCCACATAGCAAGTTTTGGATCCATATTTTGGCACTTGGTCAAGCAAGGGGTCACTTTTTGAGAGACTAGAGGCACTGCAACCACATAGGACAGACCTCCCAGAGATAATTTTCCAAGTGGGAGAAATGATTGAGCAAATTGGCACAACATTGTCATTCTTTAAGGGCAAGGCCAATCAGATTCAGGCAAGGGTTAGTATGTTTGGCCCATATTTTAACAGGTTTATTCCTCCAATTAAGGGAGAAGATGATACGATAAAGTCAGTTGAAGAATGGAGGAATGAATTTGATACTCTGCTACCTAGTAAAGAGGCATTCCTAACAGATGATAGTGTCCTAGACATGGACATGTTAAATAAAGCCTTGGATGAAGCCTGTAAAGCAGATACAAACTTTGTAAAGTTTATTGTTGATGTCAAGGCTATAACTGATGCCAGATGGAAAAGGCAGATAAAGCAGTTACAGAGCTTACAAGGTTTTAATTAGCCTTCGGAAGCTGAAGTTACACAGTGGGACAATATCACCAAGCCGAAGAAAAAGAAACCAACAACAATTGACTTGGATGTGATAGATGAAGAGTAAAGTGACATCTGACACCAGATCAATGAGCAGAGGGAGGGTAATCATCAACAAGACTAGTGTAAGTTTGCCTGTATAGGTGGTCACTAGGACTCACAACAACCTCAAGAGGTTACCCGGAATATCTACGAACAAAGGTGCCAACTGCCAAGGATTTGGAATCATTTCAAATCAGCTACTCAAGTGTTTCTTCTCCACCGATTGAAGATGTAACCGTATTTTGTCTTTTAGTACTTTTTAGGTTTTGCCTAGCCATCTGAAGCTTGTTGCATCCTTTCTCTTTAAGGATTCCAAGATGGCTAGTGCTTTCTATAAAATAGAATTATAAATATACTAGTTACAAGGTAATTCTGAGGTTATTTGTGAGTTTCTTTCAAGGAGGGAGTAAACCTTATAATTAGTTCCAGAGGGATAAATATTAGTGTGGGAATTTGATACATGGGTGTGGGAATGAGAAGGTGGTTTGTAAGGCACTCCATTTGAGTTTCATGTGTGTTTTAATTAATTAATTTATGTGAATGTATGTTTCAATTGACTCTTTGCCCTCGATTAGGCACTGGTCTACATTTTGATTAGCAGTTATCATCATCAAACTTAAATCTAAATAATCCTTTACATTTATGTTATTAAGAACATATATGTTTATCAATTGTGTTGAAGAATACAATTCATTTTTTTGATTCCTTGAAGAGAGAATCATTAGGTCAGTCTACCTGAGTCTAGAACTCGAATAGAAGAAGGATGAGAATCCTTATTTCACTGTTATTTTCCCTTGTCAAGTTCATGGTCTGGCTTGTTAAGCTCTGCATTAGATTGGTCATATTCATTTGCAAAATGTTTTATCAGTTATTGCAGTAAAAGACAAGAACAAATCAGTGCAAACCATTGATCCATTGATAAGTTTACTGAGAAGCAATAACTTGTAGAAGGTACACCCACCTGAGTCTGTGGAGATAAAAGGAGGATTAATCCTCATAAATTAGACTTTTACTTGTATGAATCAAAAGTTGGGAATCTAAGAGTCAAGCATAATTGCTATATTGAGATTCTACAAGAAAAATCTCTAACATGTTGCATGAATGTTTGCACTTGATGTATAAGTCCAAAGGAAAATTTGACTAACACGAGAAATCGGGTGTGTGACAAACTAGGAATACTTTGGATGAGGGATAAAGGTGTTGAGCACATTTGTCTTAAATTGAACTAAAGTGAAAGTGTATGTGATGTGGAATTGCACAAATACAATTTATGATATTATATTTTGCCCCCATTTTAGTGGGTATATGTTTTGGAAAAGATGTGAGCTAACATATTTGCTATAAACCAACATGTTGTAAAAATATGTTATGTGGAGCTTAATCAGACTCGGTTTCTTTCAGCGCAATTTCCCACCAGACTTATCTACAGGGGTTTGGGGGCAGTGCCCCCAAGCTCGGGGTCAAGGGGCAGCGCCCCAGGCAGTGTCAAGGGGCAGACCATCAATTTCTATTAGTCGGAGTATTTTTGCCCTAATTAGGTTATGTCAAAAATACGTGTAAAGGGCTTAGGGTTTTTGAGATTCATGATTGTATGAGGGATTTTCGTAGCTTCCTGTGGCGGTATTGAGTTGCAGGTTTCAAATTGTAATTACTGGATAATAATAAAGATATTGGACTCGTTGTTGGTGGACGTAGCCCAAGGATTGGGTGAACCACGTTAAATCTCTATGTCTTTGTGTTCTCTTCCGTGCATTAATATTTGCATTTTTTTTCTTATTATTCTAACAAAATAGACATCAAAATTGTTCAAACATATGTAAGATGTTGACAAGTTGTTTTAAGCAAGAGATCATATGACAATCCAATCAACATTTGATTGTTGCAAACTAAGTTGTAGGAAATGACAAAAAAGAACAAACAAAAGAAGATAAGTGGATTCCACTATTCAAAATCAATAGATTTATGTGTAAGTATTTGTATACTATGTATTAATCATCATATCCCCAAATATGTCAAAACATGAAGGCTAAGTACATGAAGATAAGTAATATTTTGGGTCAGCATGGAAGAGGCCTAAATGCCTTGGTTGAAAATTAAAGCATGACAAAGAAAAGTACTTGATACAAATAGAAGAATTTTTTGACAAGTTTTCTCTCTTGTATCCAAGTCTTCAAGGATAGCTTGAATCCTCTAGAAGAGAAAATAGACACATACAAGCAAGGAGGAGCACAAGTAATTTGAAATTAGATAGAAACAAAAGTAGTAGGAGCAACAATAGAATTTGGAAGAGGAACCATAGCGGATTCAAAACCTGAAGTGGGAAACTCATCCTCAGTCTATTGCACAAAAGCATGTTCCAATGCTATCACTTGTTGATGATGCTTACACTCACACTCTTGGGAAAGTTAGTTATGATGAAGTGGGGATTGATAACAAAACCTTGATAAGACTATGTAGCATCTTGTTCCATGGAATAGAAAGTGTTATGGTGGTAGAGATGCCATTCATGTTTCTACCTTAGGTGCAATAGGATAAACATGAGGAGTCCTCGAGGGTTAAGATGCAAGAGTTACTTTCCTTTTCCATAAAGAGTAGGGAGGGGGATTGTGGAAAGAACAAGAATCTGAAATGCCTATAATTTATTCTAGGGCAACACGTGCCTTTTTCCTTCTTGGGTTGGGCATAGTTGAAAGAACAAGAAGCATAGTTGGAGGTTGTGAAGCCTTGGAGGAAAGGGGTCAACCCGAGGGAGCATGCTTGTCCTTAGCTCCTAATGAAGAAAACACACAGGATGGAGCATGTTGTGGCACAAGAGTAGATTTAGGGGGCATTATAGAAGCATGCAAAATAAAATTAATTGCTATCAACGATATACCTTGTTTAGGAAATCATCCTGAGGCGGCACGGGCCCTATTGGAGTAGGCTAGAAATGGTCAAGAGAAAAGCATCTATGTGATACGTGTGGCTTATATCTAATGTCGTGGATAGTGTACATAGTGCCCTTGTGAGGAAACTAAACATTTGTAGACTACCGAGCAGATTACATTCATAAAAGCCAACCAAGGAATCTCTAGCTTCACTTTGAATAATTCACTCTAGAATAACAACAAATGTGGTAGACCTCATTTGAGGTCCCACAAGGATTGATAAAGAGATGGTTCAAAAAGACCATCATGAGTATGAATGGTGCACTTAGAGTCGTCATAGTTTGCCCTATGTAGACCATTAATGAAGAGTGTCTCCTACTCTAGAACATTAACCTTACCAATGAAGTCATTCATAATGTTAGTGCTGACAATATCTTTAACTAGAGTGATCATGTTGTCCTTAACTAGCTTTTTAAGCACACTCAAATAAGAACTCAAAATAACTTTCACACTAATCAATAACATCTTTTCACGTGGATGTTCTGCATGATTGTCCATATTCCAAGATAAATATTCCAAATCATGACAACTCATATGGAACCCGCTAATGAGAACACTGTTTTACTACTCAATTATGACACCAAAGTTTAAAAATTTGCTAAAAGTAGCATGAAATTTCCACTAGCAACTTCAACCCCCTTAAAAATGCACATATCAAATAATATCAAAATTCTTTAAAATAATGAATTATAATATATTTTTCCTTTAACACCCTACAAATGGAATGACACTTTCCAAGAATATTGTAAATAAAAATACACATATGACGACAAAGTAAATGACACTTCAATATTAGCATTCTCACACTACATATTATATATTAAAACACATCCATAAGAATCACAAATATAATTAAGTAAAAGAATTAGGGATCTTGCTCTTCCAACACAAAGAATTTAATAGGTGGTCATTGGCTTCATAAGTGAATCTACAACATTATCTAGAATGACAATCTTACATTATAAAACCTCATTATTTTCAACCATTTCTCTCATAGTGTGATCTTAGCACATTTAGTTCAAACATAATACACAAACCACCTCCTGAAAGGGACATTAAGTAGACATTGTGCTTCAAAGGTGGACAAAACAAATGTGGGCTATCTTTTACTCGTAATGTACATTTTCTTAACTCATAGTTGAACCCTTGTTTACTCCATTTTGTGATCCATTTAGTTGTTCTTCCACATATGCATCTTAATATTTTTTTACTATTCCAAAGCTTACAACTTCTAATATTGAACCAAACAAACATAAGTTCTTTATGTTATACAGTTCAATTAGTGTTTTAAACACAAGACCATATATCCTTAAATGTGAAATTGAAGTGTTCTTACATTGAACAACAAATAATCAAATAATGAAATAACATGTAACACTTATATCAGCTATGTAATATTTATATTAATTAACCTAAATAATTGTAAAGTGTTTCCTTATGTTGAACAATGCTTCCATTTTTAAGAATTTGTCAAAGTTCCCATAGCAATATTCAACATATACTTAAATGTGAAATTGAGGTGTTCTTACCCGTCCCCATTAAAGGAATTTCAGCAAAACTTGAACAAGAAGATCAAATAATCAAATAATATGTGGTACTTACATCATCTACCCAAAATTATTGATCTCAATATGTAACACTTAGTGTACATTTAGTTTTCCTTAAGGTTTGATAGATTATTTTAGTTGGAAATAATGAAAAGTATGTACTGAGAGGGGAGGGGTGAATCAACACCTCTAAATCTTTTAGTTAATTAACCTTTAACCTTATGTAATCAAATCTTTGCTTTACCAATCATATCTATTGTTCTTTCTTTATGCGTGTGATATCAGTTCATAATCTTAATTGTATGTAGACATTCATAGAAACATTCATGAAAGCAATAACACATAACACAAGATATGGTAACACAGAAAACCCCTGTTAGAAGGTAAAAACTGCGGTGGGGATGACACCCACAAAAACTTCACTATCTGCAGATTGGAAAGGGTTGGTTAAGGCTTACGATTTGATCACTTCTGATGATCTACCCTGTTAGGAGTATTATGTGAAAATTGATTAATGTCTACTCTGTTAAGAGCTTTAGCAACACTGTTTAGTGTGCACTCGGTTAAGAGATTTACAATAGGATTGTTAAATCCACCTTTCTTGAAATGATTTCTTCTATTTGCTACACTTGTTAGAATGTGGACAAAAATACTCATTGACCTGATGGTATGCAATCTACAATTTCTGATTACAGATCCATTAAAGTTTACATGTACAAAGTATCACCTAATGTGATTGATTAATATATGTTGCTTGGTAGCCTTGGTTCTTGGTTCTTGATAACCAAATTCATATTTTGCTACTCTACTTCTTGAAACTCTTAGTTTGATCCATAGGTGTGCTCATTGGCTACATTCATCCTCTCATCCATCTCGAATAGAATGATTACACATCTATTTATAACATAGATTTGACCTTTTTAGTTTCACATATTACAAAACTAACTCTATGATCAAAGGTTTACAACTTGACCTTGATCTCCTAGTTTGCATGTTTTTAATTAGTTAGACTGATTAAAACAATTACAATAATGTTTCTTGTTCCTCAAGAAATGGTTTTAAAACAAATCAAAAACTCTAAATATAGAATATAACTATTTTATCTGACATGGAAGTCAAATCCACTTTTCTCGGGATATGACTGACTTCCGGTGTCTGATGCTCGGTTTGAACTAAAAGTCTATCGGTCGGATTCACTTGCTCTGTTGGGTTCCTCTCTTGTCTTCTCTCTCAGTTTGCACTGAGCTGTCGGGTTCCTCTGTCGGTTTACTCCTGTCGGGTTCCACTATTAACTTTTTCGGTTTGCACTTGCAAGTTGTGTCTTCGGTTTACATTGTAGACTGTTATGTCGGGTTGTGTTAAAACTTGTCTTTCAGTGTAGTCATTACCGATGGTTTTCCTTTGCATACTAATGGAAAAATATATGTCATCAATCTCCCTTTTTGACATTAGTATAAAAAACTGATGTGTAAAATATGAAAAATGTTTATAGTATGTACACCATGTATATTACTTAGTCATTTCATGACTCCCCTTATGCATATGCCGGTATGGTATAGGATATGTGTATGTACACTTGTCTTTATACCATTTTCTTCCTTTTCACCTTGTCGTTTTCTTTTGTGTTGTATGTACTGTAGATATCATTCTCCCCTATTGTATATATCATTTTTCCCTTTTTTTGATATTAAGGGCAAAGGTGTATACCTATAACTTATTCAAAATTATGAGAGTGAGAGGTCTTCATATCCTCCATCATTTTCTCTCATTTCTCCTTGAGATGCTCAAGAGCCATTTTCTCTAGTGTAATCCTTGCATGCATGTCGTAGATGTTGTCTGCTACTGACATCGCAGGGGTGGCAATTAGTTGTTTTGCCAAACTTATGTGTTGTTGCAGAAGTGTGAGGTTAGGTAAAAGTTGAGCCTGTAGCTCGGTAACCTCTTCTTTGAATTGTGATTCTGCTTCCCACAGTTCTTGCCTTAATCTTTTGATCTCTATCATCTTCTCATAATGCAATTTATTTGCATTGTCATCTTTGGTTAGACCTTGTGCACTTGTATTTAGATCTGAGTCTAATTTTGCTATCTTTTCACTATTGTCCTTAGTGAATTTATCTAAAGTGCACAATTGTTGTATTAAGGAAATTGCTTCAGTAATGATTGGATCCAATTCATTTGCTAGTTCTGAAAGCATTACCTTTTTCTCTACCACTTCTTGGCTGATCTTTTCTGTCAGTTTGTATTGGTATTTTTGTTCTGCTCGTTCCTCAATCGCCTTTTCTGCATCCACATTTTGAGTTGTGATTGCTTCAGTGAGAACAACAAGTTGATCCAGAATGGGGGCATTATGATCAACATCATTGTCAGGGACTATCTGTTGTAAAATATCTCTTGTATTTTCCAACACTAGAGAATCTTTTTGTTCTTTTCTAAGCTTTTCTTGCATTGTTTTCCTTTGACATATCTCTCCATATTCAATAAGGATTCATAGTCCAATGTGATTGGATCACACTTTGGCATCTCAATGATTTCATCAAGTGTGACCTCCAACTTACTCTTCTTGTTTTTCTTGTTTTTCTTTTGTGATGCACCTGTATGCAAAACCATTGCAAGTTTCTCTGCTTGGTTTGATGTGTTGGAGGATTGTTTCAGTGGTGTTGTGCCTTTTTGTTGTTTCTCGGGGTTCTCCTTTCGGTTGTTTGAGGATGTCTCCTTATCTACCTTTGGTTTGTCTGCAGCATCTCCTTCAGTTTCCTTAGGAGTGGCATCTTTGGTTATGTCTCCTTCATCGGTATCCTTCTGCACTTCATCTATGTTTTTCATGTGTGCATCTTTTTCCGTTTGATCTCCATATTTTTGTTCTCCACCGATGACTACCTATTCATCGATTGTATCCTTCTTTTCATCAGATGTATCTTTTTGTTCATCATTACCCTTATTCTCGGGTATGCTTTCTCCCTTCTCTGGTGATTTCTCCTTTTATGAGATAATGTTGATAGCTTGTATCAATAGTGGTATTTGTCCTGGTGTGTCTACTTGTGATGAATCTGTTGTAGTGTCTTGTTCGTCGGTTTGGTCCTTGACAAAAGTGACATCTTCATCTCTTTGCATCTCATCTGTAGGATCTCCTCCGGTAATATCAATAATTGTATTATCGGGCCATGTCTCATCTGCAACGTCCATATCCTTGTTTCCTTTTGTGTTCAATGATTCTTTATTAACATCTTCATCAATAATAATAATATGTTCGGGGCTCTTTTTAGTATGATCATCTTTGTCCTGTTGCTTGTCGGTAAGAGCAATTAGTGGCTCGGGACTTGTATCCTTTTTAGGTATATCAAGTATCTTTCTCCATTCAGCCTCACTCTTCCTGTCTAGTTCAAGTAGATGTCCTTGAAGCACTTGGTAGGCTCTTAACTTTGGTGAGAACCTCTTGGAGTGTTCTTTCATCACTTCTTCAATCTCCTCCATTTTAGATTCGGGTGGCATGACAAAAACTAGGGCTCTTTCCCTAATCCCTTTCTCAGAGTGTAATGCAAATGTCCATCTTGCCGACAATCTGTTCTGAAGTTCTTTTGGCATTTTATCTGCCAATTGTATGGGAACATATTTGAATATACACATCATTTTGATAATTGCCTCTTATATTTTATTTTGATCCTCGAGATCCAATGTTAGTCATTTCTTAATCTTGCGATCATTAACTGTACCTGATTTGATAATTGAAGCACATACCTCATCAATAGTTTCAGGAATCTTACTCCTTTTTGTTTGGACAGATTCATCCTTTTCCGTGTCCTCTATGTCCTCCTTAGTTCTGATGAACTTTCTTCTTTTTGATGGACCCTTTTTTCCCGGTAGGAGGCTTTCTTTTATAGGTCATCACTTGACCTTTCTTTATTGGTGAAGGACTTGCATCCTTTGCTGTGTGACTTCTGGTCTTGGATGCATCAGTAGTCCTAGGTTCTTTGTTGGTGGAGGAGGTGGTGTATCAGACTCAATGGACTCTGAGTCACTCTGCTTCCCAGCTTCACCGATGGGTGACTGACCCTCAATTTCTTCTTTCTGTTCAACTTCCTCTTCATTCACCGATAGCTTTTTCTTCAATTTTTAAACCATCTTATATTTCTTCCTGTCAATCTTTTTCACAACTAAGCCCTTTTTAATCCTTTCTTTGGCTTCTTCATAAGTTCCAAACTTGGGTTGTGATCTATCCAATGGTTCATTGATCAATGCTTCAATAGCATTAGTTTCTTGATCTATGTTAACCTCATAGTCAAGTGGAGCTAGCCATGTTGTACTCAGTATAGCTGGTTTGATTAAGGTGGTATCGGTGTCCACCAAGAAACAAATGTCAGTCTTGAATTTCTCTACCAGTTGTTCTGGTATTCTCATTCTCTTTTGCATTCTCTCTTTGAATCCAGAGAAATACTCATCCATTACTGATTCAAAATTTTCTTCGAGTGACTTGATGAATTCACTTATTTGAACTGTCACTGGTCGGGTAGTGTCCCATTTCACATTACCGATAGATGGGAAAGATTCTTGGAAATATAAAAATATACACATTATAAGTGATCCAAACTTACATGAGTTGGTCTTTGCAAACCTGATCATCCTCATGTCCTCATCTAATTGTCTGAGTAACACTTCTGAAAGATCTAACTGCAGTCCCTTCTTGACACTTTTATGTGTTGCATCCACTGCTCCAGATGCAATGATGTTCAACCAGCTATCTTGAAAGAACTTGTATCCTAAGACACATGCTCCAAATTTTAGTTCATCATCGGTGATGGTGGATACCTTTAATCCTCTTCCATCCCATGCAGCTCCTGTGTTCTTCTCAATATCAACTCGAGTAGGGTGCTTAAGTGCCTTGGGTTTCTCGGTTATGGGATAATTGGTAACAACATGTATAACATCCCTTGTTATTGATATAGGCTCATCTAGCCACATCTTTCGGTCATGTAGTCTGCTCAACACTAACCAAATCCATTCAATTTTGAACTCCTTTGGGAACCATAGGGCATTTGTGAGCCCTTTTACCTCAATGTGCTTATGTTCGTCTTTTATGGTTCCATCATCATTGCAAAGCTTCTTATAAGCTTGCTCAACTTCAAGGTCTCCAATTTATACAATCTTGTAGTGTATGTAATCTCTAACATCCTCGATCAACAAAACCCTAGGTGGAATTTCAAAAAATGCACCAGATTCATTGAGTTGCGAGGAAACCTTTGGGCATATCTTATACTTAGGTTCCTCACATGTACTATTCTTTATCAGATTAACCTTATTCTTCTTATCATTCTTGATCTTGGAGGTTCTTGAAGTTGATGCCATCGCTTATGAAATTAGGGCTTTCCCGTAAATGAAAACTAAGTTTTCGGTGAATGTTGGTACTTACTTTAACCTCTGTAGTTATTATGAATGTGTTTGGACCGCAGTGAATCGATTTGGAGTCGCTCTGCAATTGGGTCGCTTCATGCTCTGGTTTTGCTTTGTCTCGTCGCTCAAGTCGCTGAGTAAAAAATGAAACCCTTCCGTCGTCTATTTATAGACTTTTCCCTAAGACGAGTCATTAATGCTCAACCACTTCTCGGTGTGTGAAGACAGAGTCGTCGGGTGATACACAAACAATTTTCTTGGTGAGAACGCGATGCTTCAGGGTAGCTGTCAACTTGTTACGTTCACCGACGGATTTCAGTGTATGGTGATGACAACATTGTCAACTCACATGATTATCGACGGATCTCAGTTTACACTAGCGACTTAGCATTTATGTGTTAACAGACGATTCTTGGTAAGTATTGACAACTTAGCTTTGTATGTACACCGATGCATTTCAGTATGTATTAACTGATGAAATTGTTTTCACAGAATTATAACAAGTAATACCATAGTGCATCTTTAATCATGCTGATTTGGTATTTTAACTATGCATAATGGCACTGATACAAGATATAACTTGGTATAATGCAGTTCCATACTTACTTGTTCTGCTTAGGTGGGGGTGGTGATGCCACCATATCTATTGGATAGAGTGTCACCATTAGCATTGCTCGGTCCAGCTTCATCAGTGTTTGTAGCTTTCCTCCACATCTTGTTAATCATCTTCCCGATGTCTTCAATTGTGTTTCCATTGGCAAATGTGCTGGTCTCTATCACTCGGTCTCTGCAGTCTTTTCTAAAATGACCAACTTTATGACAGTGCAGACATGCCATTCCGAGGTTAGTCAAACTCCTAGAATTTCTTGTCCATTGCCTCATGCAGTTTGCAGCTATGTGACCAAATCTTCCACATGTTGTGCAGTTTGCCCATGTGTTGTAATCCCAAACATGAGTTACCGACTCTTTTTGGTTGATAAACATTTTCTTGATCTTTAGGTTTCCATGCTTGTTTTTTCTTCTTCCTGCATTCAAGAGATGTATGCCCACACATTTTTCAAGTAGGACAGTATTTGTCCATGTAGGTTTCCTTCTTTGGTTGTTTCACCTCAGATTAACATTCATATGCTTTATATCCTTTCTTGTTACATTTATAACAAATTCCTATGAATGAAGGTGTGGATTTAGGAATACGTTTCATTTTCCTCCTACATACATTTGATGTGTGGCATGTCCTTCCACAGTGATTGCATGTCATCTTTCTTGGTCTTGGATGTGTGTACACAATCTTTGGATCAACTTGGTATGGTGATTCTCCATTCTCGGTATAGCCTAGTCCTGTATTATTGTTGACTCTTCTTTGTCCATCCAGAAAATCGTCCACCCTTTTTGTAATTTCTTCAGCTCTCTTCATCATATCATTGTGATCTTACTGAATTCTTACGTCATGTTTCATCTTTTCATTTTATTCTCTTAGCTCACCAATAGTTTATATTCTTTCAATGAGTTCTGTATTCATTTTGTTTGCCTCCTGACTCATAAGAATAATATGATTGGTGATCTCATGATGATGTTCAGTAAGTCTTCGTATTCCTGACTCTTTCTCTTATAGCTTTTCAGTAATCTTCCTTCTATCATCAATAGCTAGTGTTCTTTCTTGCTCAGCTTGTCTAGCATTGTTCATGACATCAATCATTCTTACCATATGTGTCTCTTGACCGATTTGCAGAGATTTTACTTGTCCAGCCAAATGTTGATTGATTTTATTTAAGCTTGTGATGTTTTCTTTAGATGTGTCTGATGCCTTGCTAGTTGTAGATCCTAATGACTCAAATAAATCTGGTATATCTTCCTCTTGGTAGTCTATTTCATTGTTCCGAGTTGTCATAATTTTTCTTTCATCCAGCAACTGTCTCATCTTGATTCTAGCTTCTTTATACTACTCATAGAATATCTGAGTTTCTAGCTTCTAATTTTCAATACTCATGTCAAGTCTATACTTCTCCATTGTATGATCTTTTTGTAAGGAAACTCAGGTGTGGAAACAGCTTCCTACACTAATCTCTAAAGGAAAGTATTGTGCAAATTCTCTTAAATCCTTACAATTTTAGATTTGTTAACTACTTTAACAAAGATATTGCAGCCACATACCATGCATACAGAAAATAGAGAATGACACAATGATTTACCCTGGGGAAAACCTTTCGGTAAAAAACCCCAGCACTCCAAAACCTGCACAATGTATTATCTTCAACACAACGGTTACAACACACTTGCAATGCAAGTTCTTTCAGGAGACAATCGACACACAAAGACAAATCCAGTAGCACCAGATCATACCAACAATACACTCTTTTCATATCCTTTCTTGTAACCCCAAAAAACACTTATATCATGCGCTTTCCTTTTTAGGGCAACTTCCAAGGATAGCCGTGTTAGGGTTCTACCATTCTCTGAGAAAATAGGAACCCTCAAATTTATCAATTGCCACATGTCTTGCATGTCTTCACCTGTCATTGAAATCTCCTAGAAATAGCTCTTACGTGTCATAGGAATCTGTCATAACTATTTCAGCCATGATCTCCTTACACACAATTCAAGATGCCGACACATCAAGTGGAGTGACACATCAACATGCCAACTAGACATGTAC
>MU223786.1:200008-218541 GCA_018584345.1 Thuja plicata | reverse complement strand
CCCCTCCTTAAAAAAAAAAAAAAAAACTATTGTTATTGATAGAAGAAGTTACGCTCTTGCTGCCAAATCTACGACTTCCATTCCCTCAAAGGTGAAATCTTGTCCCATTGCTTGTGCCAAGTCCTCACCAATGGTGGTTTGTAGCCTTGAAGTGGTGGACAATGTGGAGTTCTACTAGAACCGTGGCTTGGTTGGTAGATTTATAGGCCTTTGGCCCTCTCTTATGGACCTGCACTGCCGGGTTACCAACTCTTAAAGACCATTAGTCTAAGGTGGCATTGAACTCTACCCATGTGCTAAGGGGTTTTTTATTGCCTCATTTTCTTCTTCCAAATATCAGAATGTGGATTTGAACAAGTTTTGGGTTTAGGGGAATCATTCCCTTTTTGCAAAACTCTGGACAATCTCATTTAGTCCTCTTACTTAACCACTTAATGTGCGTTTAGCATTGGATTATGAGGACCTCCCCTTTTATTGTCAGCGCTACTTCTCTATTGGACACATGGATACCAACTGCACTCTTATTCATCTTAAAGGCGCTGCTACTTGGTGGAAGGCTGCAAGTAATGATCATTTGATTGTTTGTGATTCTGATACTCTCTCTGATTCTTGCCGACAAAGACCAAATCTCTGCGGGAATTCTTGATGATGCCCCTGCTGCAAATTAGGATTCTACAGAAGACCAAACTGTTGTTGCTATTCTGAATCTTGCTCTTGCTGCAACGCCTTTTGTTGTCCCTAGTTCTGTTGGCGCAATGCCCTTTGGCCATGTGGACCCTTCTGCTCCCTCTACTTCTGTCTCTGCTCTGCACCAAGATTCTGCTGACATTGCTCAACTTCTTCAGCAGTCTGGCCTCCTTCAACAGTCTAGTCGCCATTCTAACTGCTGCCCCAGCAATGTCTCCTTTGTTTGGGAGCCTAAGGACATTATCGCCTAGATAAATGTCCATAGGCATAGAAAGAACTCTCACCCTCCTCTTCATGTGGTGTGAGTTTGGCCCTTTCTTTTTGGTGTATAAGCCTTTGCGCTTTGTGTACTGTCTTGGTTGTTTTTTGCTCTGGGATGTTAATGGTCTGAATTTCCACCTTCATACCTTGTTCTTGTAAGGGTCAACCCCCTTGTTAGGCTTCTTAATTAATCAAAAACCTAAACAAGGTCCTAATTCAAGACCCTCACCAAGTTAACCATTACCAACATCCAACTAATCTTCTGAAGTGTCACATGCACATCAAAATCATTTAACTTGGACATAATGAAAGAATTAGAACTCTTAGAATATACAAGAGATCAAGGATTTTAATACTTTTATCACTAGAACATAACTCTACCTTTTCTAAAACAACAATTCTCTATCATAAGCTAAAGATTGCCAAAAAAAAACCCCTACAAGTCAAATGGTCAGAACAACTTGAATCAATGTCAAGTTTATAACTAATAGTGAAGGAAAATAAACAAACCATTATAGTCACAAACAATAAAAGGTTTTTTTTAAGAGAAATTTGAAGTACTTTTTCTTGTTGCTACATTTAATCATTATCACCTGTCTACTCTTTTCATAGTTCCAACACTTTTCTATGCTCTTCCCTAAGGTTTTAGAACTATCTTTCTTTTTATCCCCTTTATGCCTTCATTTACCTTTAAGGCTATTTCATACATGCAAAGCATCTTTTGAGTCTCTTATTGATTTCCTTATTATCTCCTTTGAAATCAATGTAAGAATAAGATTATCTATTTTTGTTCATCTACACCACCATTGATAACAATGATTGATTTTTTTAAGTTTTTTTAAAAGATAAACAACAAAATAACAATCTTCTCGAGTATTTTTTGTTTGATAGGTATCACTTATTATCTTCAATGACTTTAATGAATTGTCTTCTTAAAAACATTGAAAAGGATAAAATATGTAAAACAAAATTGAATGGTCCATTATGCTTTGTTGTCCAGTTCAATAAATCTTCATTAAGCACATCTAATGACTTATTTATTTTTGAACAACCAATCACATCTTTCACATCTTGTAACATGTACAATTGAATTTTTGAATATCCACACAAAAGTAGAAGCTATAGATTTGAGTCCTTTCATTAAATCGACAATATCACACAATGCAAAAAATCCTAGTGCAACAATAGAGAAAAGAAACCCCCCTCTAAGAAAGTTTGCTAACTTTATAATAAAATGTTGAAATATAATTATTTATCAAAAGATTACCATATGATAATTATGTTATTACATAAATTAACAATAATAATAAAATCATCTCATCATATGAACACAAGATTTACATGAACACAAATATTTTAAACATGAAAGTTTCACATAAGAAAGAATCTTCAACAAATAAATACATCACACTCTCTCTTTTCACTCTAACAACAATTTAACAAGAACTGTGTACTTGTAAAATAGACTATTTCATGCCTCCAAATTATAGATAATAAATTAAAATAAGTGAATTACAAAAAGAACACATCCAAAATGAAAATACTCTTTCCAAAATAGTAAAATTCACTCTCAATTAGCAATGAAAAGCAAAATTACCTCAATACTAAAATTAGATAGCGTATTTGACTTGTAGTTTCATCACAATGGCCCATATCCTAGGATAGGAATCCAAAATTATCACACATTTGGAACCCATCAACAATATTGAAAATGCTTCACTACTTATTTCTTATGTCTAAGTTGAAAAATATACAAAAGCCATATTTTATTCTAAAGAAACATCAATTATAAATTATTTTCCAATTACACCTCAAGCATCCAAGAATGCTTAAAAATTTGAAATAGGATTGCAAGGCAAATAAATTTATTCACAAGTGCACGACACTACATACTTGTTGAAGACGACTAACTTAAAAAAGGAAAAGATTGGAACAAGCCCTTGAGAATCAATTAATCATGAGCATATCTTCCCTAGTTTCTCCCACAAGCATGTCTCCCTCCAATCAATGGCTTGAATAAAGTTTTAACTCACAAAAATTGATACATACAAAAAGAAATGAGTTCAAGTTAGACAAAACATGGACTCAATGGTAAAAATACTTGTTGTATTAACTCAAAAACATAAGCATTAATAAGAGCATTTACATCTATAGCATTATTATCATCTTTGCAACGAATTTGAGATAATCAAAGAACTCTTTCTCCAACATTAGAAATAATTCTAAGAATTTTCAGAGAGTAATCCATTTCAAAAATGTTATCCATCGTCCATTAAAGTAAATCATGATTAACAAGTCAATAAATTCTTCATTTTAACAAATTTAATACTACGCCTAAAGTTATTGCTAATGAAAACTAAGCTTCATAATTAGATGGCTTACAAACAAACTTTTAAGGACCATCTCAAATCATATCAGTGGATTACCTTTTTTTGTACAAATAAGCAATTGATAAAGAATCTCTTAGCCCAACCATCAATTAAATCCTTTAACTTGCATCTTAAGTAAAGAATGAAAAACCTATTATAGGATGAGCACCAATTGATCTATAAACACCACTATAAAATTCACACATAAGCCAAAAGAATCGATGAGCTAAAACTTGATTGGTGAATAATCATTTATAATTTGGTTCTTACCTAAAAAGTTATCAAATGGACTCAATAAATAATTAAAGATGATTTACTAATCAAATAAAGGATCAAGTAATTTGCAAGAAGCTTCAATGATTTGGGGTTGGATTGAAACACATTCTCATGTTTAAATATTGTTTCCAGACACTAACCATTGATGTATTTCACTTCTCTATTTATAATTACATCATGGTAAATTCATACTTTGTCGATGACAATATGATCTTTATTCAAAAAAAATTCTAAATTGAAAGCCAAATTTCTATCTTGGGCTAAGAAGTTTCATTTCATGAATGCACATGTTAAGCCAAAAAACCCTCTAAATTATCACGTTTGCATCTTTATTATATTGGCTTCCTTCCAAAAATGTGATAGTAACCCATTGTGCTAGGTTCTTTTGTTCCAGCTTAGGTTGTAGGTGGTTTCACCGTGGGAAGAAGAGTAGTTGTAGATCTAGCCACACGAGCAAAGCTCTATCCACTAGCATCAAAATGAGGCTTTAGGGGGCTTCCACTGAATAGGCTCTTATTGGGCACTCTTCTGAGGTTCGTCTATCCATCATTAGGTGTCAAATTCTTGGAGACACTTAGTTAATGGTAAAATCAAGCTTTGTCCTGGTGCTATGGGGTCTTTTATTGCCGCTTTTCTTTATTATGATGGAGATATTGTGTTCAACATGTTGTAGGCGTAGGGGACTCTCTCTTTTTGCCAAACCCTAGACATTCTCTTTCAACCTCTTATTGAACCACTTAGTGTGCTTCCAATGTGTGTTTGTCTTCCCAATCTTCCCCTTCTTTTTTGAGAGATCTCTTGTTTTGAGCCCATGGGAAACTCTATTTGTCATTTCTTAAAGGTGTATGACCACAGTCATTAGGGTCTCTACCTTTGCACACATTTTGGTTGAAATTGACATTTACACACCTCTTCCTAGATATGTGGTTCTCATGGTTGGTGATAAGTCATGGACTCAATCGTTGGAATATGAGGGTCTCCCCTTTCAATGTCATCAATGCTTCACTTCAAGTTACATGTCAACAAATTGTTCTTTTGCATTGTAATGGTGCTACCACTTGGTGGAAGGACGCTAATGATGTTCATTTGATTGTCTTGGTTTTTTATTCTTCTTTTAAACACTCTTCACAAGCTGATGATGACCACCCTCAAGATATTTCTCCTACTATTGATTTGGTCTCCTCAAACCCTATGGAACCCACTCCACCTCCTGTTGTTGGTGTGGATCCCTATGGTCACATGGAATCCTCTTCATCTTCTACTCCAAATATGCTCCAACCTTTTGGTTGACATTGTGCATCCTTGTCAACACTCAACCCCTTGGGCTGACAGTCTCACAAAGAGGGTTTTGTCACTTGCTCCCCCTTGTGTTGGGGATTCTATTGATAGTATTGCCTAGACGATTATCCATTGGCATAGGAAAAATAGTTCTTCAGTTCCTCATTCTCCACCCCACATTGTTGGTGAGTTTTCTTTCCACCCTTGATGTGGGTTTCTAGGTGTTCTTCTAGTGTGTTTTTAATGGTTTATTTTTTACCTTGTTGTAATATTTTGGTCTATCTTTGTATGAACTAGCACCCTTGTTTTGCTAAATTTTTAATATAAAAATAAGCTTAACAAATTATTTTATGTATGTGGGTGTACAAGCTTAATTTATGGGTTAATAAGATTCTACACACATGTACACAAGATATTTGTCTTTTGATTAGGTGAATTACTTGAGCCTTGAATAGTTTAACTCCAAGGAAAACTATTATTTAGAATATTATTCAAATTGTTACACCTAAAAGGCCTAGAATTTGATGATTAGAAAGACAAAGTTCTATTTTTTGTTTTTTTCAAAATACCACTATATGTATTTAATAAGCATGATAATTCTTTGAATAGAAAGATAGATCCCTTATACATGACCTCAAATTATTTGTAATAGGTCCTATTTCACACTAAAATATAGACTCAAAAGAGAAAAAATTACTTACTATAGGACTTCATCTTCAAAAAAACAAAAATTTATTTTCCAATATCTAAATTTCAAACTATTCGTTATATTCAATGCCTAATGCCTCAATATTTTTTGATGAACTACCAATAGATAGAAAGTGTAACTTATTTGAGAATTGGTGGTGGGTCATTGGTGACAAACATTCATTTACCTCAAAGTTATCACATCATTATCAAAAGAGAAAGATCAAGTCCTCTTACATTGTCTCAACTTATTTGTATCTTCAATCTAATAGAATAGATACATGGCTACCGACTGCACTCTTATGCATCTTAAAGGCGTTGCTACTTGGTGGAAGGCTGCAAGTAATGATCATTTGATTTTTCGTGCTTCTGATACTCTCTCTGATTCCTCTTAGATTCTTGTCGACGAAGACCAAATCCCTTCAGGAACTGTTGATGATGCCCCTGCTGTAGATCAAGATTCTACGACAGACCAGACTGTTGTTGCTATTCTGAGTCTTGCTCTTGTTGCAACTCCTTTTGTTGCCCCTAGTTCTGTTGGCGCAATGCCCTTTGGTCATGTGGACCCTTCTGCTCCCTCTACTTTTGTTTCTTCTATGCAACAAGGTTCTGCTGACATTGCTCAGCTTCTTCAGCAGTTTGGCCTCCTTCAGCATTCTGGTCGACATTGTAACTGCTGCCCCAGCGGTGTCTCCTTTGTTTGGGAGCCTAAGGACATTATCGTCTGGATAGTTATCCGAAGGCATAGAAAGAACTCTCACCCTTCTCTTCATGTGGTGTGAGTTTGGCCCTTTCTTTTTGGGGTATAAGCCTTTGTGCTTTGTGTTATGTCTTGGTTGTTGTTTTCTTTTGGCTTTTAATGGTATGAATTTTCACCTTCATACCTTGTTCTTGTAAGGGCCAGCCCCCTTGTTAGGCTTCTTAATTAATCAAAAACCTAAACAAGGTCCTAATTCAAGACCCTCACCAAGTTAACCATTACCAACATCCAACTAATCTTCTGAAGTGTCACATGCACATCAAAATCATTTAACTTGGACATAATGAAAGAATTAGAACTCTTAGAATATACAAGAGATCAAGGATTTTAATACTTTTATCACTAGAACATAACTCTACCTTTTCTAAAACAACAATTCTCTATCATAAGCTAAAGATTGCCAAAAAAAAACCCCTACAAGTCAAATGGTCAGAACAACTTGAATCAATGTCAAGTTTATAACTAATAGTGAAGGAAAATAAACAAACCATTATAGTCACAAACAATAAAAGGTTTTTTTTAAGAGAAATTTGAAGTACTTTTTCTTGTTGCTACATTTAATCATTATCACCTGTCTACTCTTTTCATAGTTCCAACACTTTTCTATGCTCTTCCCTAAGGTTTTAGAACTATCTTTCTTTTTATCCCCTTTATGCCTTCATTTACCTTTAAGGCTATTTCATACATGCAAAGCATCTTTTGAGTCTCTTATTGATTTCCTTATTATCTCCTTTGAAATCAATGTAAGAATAAGATTATCTATTTTTGTTCATCTACACCACCATTGATAACAATGATTGATTTTTTTAAAATTTATTTTAGATAAACAACAAAGTAATGAGACTTTACACAATCAACCTGACATGTTTAAACAATCAACAACAAAATAACAATCTTCTCGAGTATTTTTTGTTTGATAGGTATCACTTATTATCTTCAATGACTTTAATGAATTGTCTCCTTAAAAACATTGAAAAGGCTAAAATATGTAAAACAAAATTGAATGGTCCATTATGCTTTGTTGTCTAGTTCAATCAATCTTCATTAAGCATATCTAATGAATTATTTATTTTTGAACAATCAATCACATCTTTCACATGTTGTAACATGTACAATTGAATTTTTGAATATCCACACAAAAGTAGAAGCTATAGATTTGAGTCCTTTCATTAAATCGACAATATCACACAATGCAAAAAATCCTAGTGCAACAATAGAGAAAAGAAACCCCACTCTAAGAAAGTTTGCTAACTTTATAATAAAATATTGAAATATATTTATTTATCAAAAGATTACAATATGATAATTATGTTATTACATAAATTAACAATAATAATAAAATCATCTCATCATATGAACACAAGATTTACATGAACAAAAATATTTTAAACAGGAAAGTTTCACATAAGAAAGAATATTCAACAAATAAATACATCACACTCTCTCTTTTCACTCTAACAACAATTTAACAAGAACTGTGTACTTGCAAAATAGACTATTTTATGCCCCCAAATTATAGCTAATAAATTAAAATAAGTGAATTACAAAAAGAACACACCCAAAATGAAAATACTCTTTCCAAAATAGTAAACTTCACTCTCAATTAGCAATGAATAGAAAAATTACCTCAATACTAAAATTAGATAGCGTATTTGACTTGCAGTTTCATCACAATGGCCCATATCCTAGGATAGGAATCCAAAATTATCACACATTTCGAACCCATCAACAATATTGAAAATGCTTCACTACTTATTTCTTATGTCTAAGTTGAAAAATATACAAAAGTCATATTTTATTCTAAAGAAACATCAATTATAAATTATTTTCCAATTACACCTCAAGCATCCAAGAATGCTTTAAAATTCGAAATAGGATTGCAAGGCAAATAAATTTATTCACAAGTGCACGACACTACATACTTGTTGAAGATGACTAACTTAAAAAAGGGAAAAGATTGGAACAAGCCCCTACGAATCAATTAATCATGAACATATCTTCCCTAGTTTCTCCCACAAGCATGTCTCCCTCCAATCAATGGCTTGAATAAAGTTTTAACTCACAAAAGTTGATACATACAAAAAGAAATGAGTTCAAGTTAGACAAAACATGGAGTCAATGGTAAAAATACTTGCTGTATTAACTCAAAAACATAAGCATTAATAAGAGCATTTACATCTATAGCATTATTGTCAGCTTTGCAATGACTTTGAGATAATCAAAGAACTCTTTCTCCAACATTAGAAATAATTCTAAGAATTTTCATAGAGTAATCCATTTCAACAAAGTTAACCATCGTCCATTAAAGTAAATCATGATTAACAAGTCAATAAATTCTTCATTTTAACAAATTTAATAATACGCCTAAGGTTATTGCTAATGAAAACTAAGCTTCATAATTAGATGGCTTACAAAAAAACTTTTAAGGATCATCTCAAATCATATCAGCGGATTACCTTTTTTGTACAAATAAGAAATTAATAAAGAATCTCTTAGCCCAACCATCAATTAAATCCTTTAACTTGCATCTTAAGTAAAGAATGAAAAACCTATTATAGGATGGGCATCAATTGATCTATAAACACCCCTATAAAATTCACACAGAGGCCAAAAGAATCAATGAGCTAAAACTTGATTGGTGAATAATAATTTATAATTTGGTTCTTACCTAAAAATTTATTGAATGGACTCAATAAACAATTAAAGAGGATTTACTAATCAAATAAGGGAACAAGTAATTTTCAAGAAGCTTCAATGATTTGGGGTTGGATTGAAACACATTCTCATGTTTAAATCTTGTTTCCAGACACTAACCATTGATGTATCTCACTTCTCCATTTCTAATTACATCATGGTAAATTCATACTTTGTCAATGACAATATGATATTTATTCAAAAAAATGTCTAAATTGAAAGCCAAATTTCTATCTTGGACTAAGAAGTTCCATTTCATGAATGCTCATGTTAAGCCAAAAAATCCTATAAATTATCATGTTTGCATCTTTATTATATTGGCTTCCTTCCAAAAGTGTGATAATAAGCCACTCCGCTAGGTTCTTTTGTTCCAGCTTAGGTTGTAGGTGGTTTCACCGTGGGAAGAAGAGTAATCCTAGATCTAGCCACACGAGAAAAGTTTTGTCCACTAGCAGCAAAAGGAGGCTTTAGGGGGCAAGGGGGCTTCCACTTAATGGGCTCTTATTGGGCACTTTTCTAAGGTTCGTTTGTCCATCATTAGGTGACAAATTCTTGGAGACACTTAGTTAATGGTAAAATCAAGATTTTTCCTGGTGCTATGGGGTCTTTTATTTCTGCTTTCCTTTATTCTGATGGAGATATTGTGTTGAGCGTGTTGTAGGCGTGGGGGACTCTCTCTTTCTTCAAAACCCTAGACATTCTCCTTCAACCTCTTATTGAACCACTTAGTGTGCTTCCAATGTGTGTTTGTCTTCCCAATCTTCCCCTTCTTTTTTGAGAGAATTCTTGTTTTGAGCCTATGAGAAACTCTATTTTTCATTTCCTAAAGGTGTATGATACCACAGTCATTAGGGTCACTCTACCTTTGCACATATTTTGGTTGAAATTGACATTTCCACACCTCTTCCTAGATATGTGGTTCTCATGGTTGGTGATAAGTCATGGACTCAATCGTTGGAATATGAGGGTCTCCCCTTTCAATGTCGTCAGTACTTCACTTCAGGTCACCTGTCAACAAATTATTCTTTTGCATTGTAACGGTGCTACCACTTGGTGTAAGGACGCTAATGATGATCATTTGATTGTCTTGATTTTTTTCTTCTTTTAAAGACTCTTCACAAGCTGATGATGACTCCCCTCAAGATATTTCTCCTACTATTGATTTGGTCTCCTCAGACCCTATGGAACCCACTCCACCTCCTATTGTTGTTGTGGATCCCTATGGTCGCATGGACTCTTCTTTGACTTCTACTCCAAATATTATCCAACCTTTTCGTTGACATTGTGCATCCTTGTCAGCAGTCAACCCCTTGGGCTGACAGTCTCACAAAGAGGGTTTTGTCACTTGCTCCCCCTTGTGTTGGGGATTCTAGTGATAGTATTGCCTAGACGATTATCCATTGGCGTAGGAAAAATAGTTCTTCAGTTCCTCATTCTCCACCCCACATTGTTGGTGAGTTGTCTTTCCACCCTTGATGCGGGTTTCTAGGTGTTCTGCTAGTGTGTTGTTAATGGTTTGGTTTTTACCTTGTAATATTTTTGGTCTGTCTTTGTATGAACTAGCACCCTTGTTTTGCTAAATTTTAAATATAAAAATAAGCTTAACAAAGTATTTTGTGTATGTGGGTGTACAAGCTTAATTTATGGGTTAATAAGATTCTACACCCATGTACACAAGATATTTGTCTTTTGATTAGGTGAATTACTTGAGCTTTGAATAGTTCAACTCCAAGGAAAACCATTATTTAGAATATTATTCAAATTGTTATACCTAAAACGCCTAGAATTTGATGATTAGAAAGACAAAGTTCTATTTTCATTTTTTTAAAATACCACTATATGTATTTAATAAGTATGATAATTCTTCGAATAGAAAGATAGATCCCTTATAGATGACCTCGACTTATTTGAAATAGGTCCTATTTCACACTAAAATATAGACTCAAAAGAAAAAAAAATTACTTCCTATAAGACTTCATCTTCAAAAAAACAAAAATTTCATCTTCCAATATCTAAATTTCAAACTATTTGTTATATTCAATGCCTAATGCCCCAATATTATTTGATGAACTATCAATAGCTAGAAAGTGTAATTTATTTGAGAATTGGAGGTGGGTCATTGGTGACAAACATTCATTTACCTCAAAGTTCTCACATCATTCTCAAAAGAGAAAGTTCAAGTCCTTTTACATTGTCTCAACTTATTTGTATCTTCAATCTAATAGAATAGACATATGATATGGGTTGAGTGACTGCTAGTTTTGTGTTAATCAACTTCTTGATATCCCTTTTTCACAAAATGGTACATGCTAAGGAAGATTCTAATGGTTGATTGGGTTATTATAAACGATGGATTTGAAGATCTAGTGACCTCAGTTTCTATAACAAGCATATTGTACCTATGTAGTGACTGTCAAATATCAAGGAAAGTATGATAGGGTACAAATAAGAAAAGAGTTTGAGAAATTATTGGCTAGTAAAGTCATAAAAGTGCCAAAGAAGTGATAAGAAATATAGAAGAATTAGATAAATATTTTATTTCAAATTTTTACCAATTTAATAAAAGAAGAGTAGCATAGTTGAATGTTCAATTTATTTATTATTATAATAAGAAATAGCTAAAATTATTTTTCTCTTTAAGATTAAATATTTGAATTTGTATACCACTCGTATGAATTATATAATGATATATTATTTTTTATTAAGGTAACAACAGGTTTGAAGGGGCCCTGAAACCCTGTACACAAGAGAAATGTAAGATAAAGCAATAGAAGTTCTCATAACCCAACAAAACTGCCTATACAAAAGGCCTAAGAGAAACATACATTCTAAAAAACATAGAAGAGACAACTCCCAAAACACAACAAAAGATAGAGCAGGGGGATACAAATGCGGGAAGAGAGAGAACTATCCTTTTGTTCCCTTCATATGGGATTGAAGGGTCATATCAAAAGAGGAAGAGGACCTTTTAAGATGTTTGCCTTTAACAGTAACACAATCATCATCCATTCTAACAGACTCATCCTGCAAGCTCACACCAGCACCCAACAAAGGAAAAGAATCCTCTAGCGACACTTCTGGCACAGGGCCAAGATTAGCCCCGACCGAAAATCGAGTAGGATTATTCTCATCCAAACCAGATCGATCAAATAGAAAAACACCAGCGGATTCAGTTGAACCAGTGACCAAAGACCCATCAGCCACCAGTAAAGAAAAAATAGGATCACCCCCAGCAGGAAAAGATCCACCGACACCATCCTCTAGCGGAGAAAGAGTAGAATCACCACCAGAAAGAACAACACCAATAGAAACAGAAACTAGACCAATAGCCTCCAAAGACCCAATAGGGGCATCAGGAGGCTGAACAAGATTATCCTTCATCCCAGGAATGAAGGAACATTTCCTGACCGAGTAATGTTTTGAGGAGGCGCCCTTCCACTAAGAAGGAGAAGATTTATTTTTCTTGAATTCCAAGCCACATTAAGAAAAGATGTGTCCAGTTTTGAATAATTTACAACATCTGAAGGGAATACCCTCGTAGTCAAGCTGTTGGATCCATGATCCTAATGTTGATTTGAATTTTATTTCAGCTGATATACCCTGTGAAGATTTAATATCAACTAAAATGTGAGCTACAGTAGAATGGTAAATGTTGTAGGAATCGTGAGACAACATCAAAAAGTCCCCCATAGCCTCGCCCACTTCCTCAAGGACATAATCATGCCAAAGATGAAGAGGGAGGTTAGGAATTCTAACCCAAATAGGGACCTTGCTAAAGACTTTAGTTGAAGGGTTAAAATTTGGGTGGCAAGGTTTTGCCATAAGCATAAATTTTTTATCCTCCCAGCACAAAAGTGATCACAAAGGATCTTGGTTCAATCCACAGCAACATCAAACTTTGCAAAGAAAAACGCCTTTGCCAAAGGAAAGATATGAACAATACCTGAAATCAATGGTTCCCACTTGTGAGTGACTCATTCATGCAAAAGGGGGAGGGTAGGCCAGAATCCCCGAAATCTGCAAATCATACCATGAGATTTAAAAATCTCAGTGTTGTTCTCCAAATCTCCTTCAACCTCAGAAGAGAGCTTAACCGATAGAGAGCCACACACATGAACCAAAGTAACCCTAGAATCACTCCCATTCCAAGAAGGCTTAGAAACAATATTTTCATAAGACTCCCCCAGACCCTTTGAGACCATAGGAGAGGAGCTAGAAGCACAAACAGAAGGTGAGCCCGCCTGCAAAACCCTAGCCTTCACCACATCAGGCCCATACACCTTAACAACCACAGAAGGGGCAGGGTGAAGAATACCAATAACCACCAAGGAGTCGATGCATGCAAGAGGGGCAACCCCCTTAGGACAAACGGTAGTTGTTGCCAAAGCAGGAAACTTGGCTAACGCAACAAAGGAGGGCGCAGCCACAGAAAGACCCATGGAGGTCGTGACAGAGGAGGGTGCATCCACAACGGGAGCCATGGAGGCTGCAACAGAGGAGGCCACTGCTATGCGCAACGAAGGTTTCATTGCAGAGAAAATTATTTACATGTTATATTATTAACTCTTGTTGATTAGATCATATAATGATATATTGTTTTAATTTTAAATTTTATAAAATAACTTTTTTTGTCAATAATAATGATATATTTTTTTAATATTTAAATATGGAAATTACAATGTAAATGTCACCATTTTTTTGGGTAGATGATGGGCATAAAGCCAAAAAAAGTACTTAAAATCTAAAGTATAAATCTGATATCCTTACCTTACTCTTAGGGTTCATTTTTTTGGTGAAATTAGGATCGAATTGTCAGTTTTGAATACCGAAATTTACATATTCAATGTTTGTTTTTAAAAAATGAAAATCGAATAGGAATTTGTAAATTCTAATTTAACCTCAAAACCATCATATTAATCTTCCACCTAAAACCCTAGAATTGGAAAATGAATTCTAATTCCACTTAAATGTGAATTGTGATAAACAAATTTTTTTAATTATATCAAGTCCGCAATTCTTTGTGCATTCGGAAGGCATTTCTAGGGCGTTAATCAGAGTGCATGCTGGAGAGCGGCTTTGCTAAAAAAATTTGTCTACGATCTGGGCATTTCTGGAGAGGGTGTTAATCAAGGGTTTCGCTACAAGGATTTTTCTACAAGGAGGTATTTCTTAAGCGTGCTATTCTGTATAATAGTAAATATATCTTATTGGAATTGAATGATTCACTTCAAGAAAAATTGTTTAAATGAGGCATTTTTACTTCATACTGGAAGCGGGTATTTAATAATGCAAATATCTTGTTGGGAATCTCTGCATTTAATTTGAATGGTGGGAATTTATTTTTAAAGATTATGTTCTTGTTAAAAAAAAAAATTAAAAAAAATATCTTATTCAGGTGGTATTCCAATTCCAAATTTATGGAACCAAACGCAAAAAATGCATCTTCTCACTCATCTTCCAGGTGAACCAAACGGTTCCAGCCATATTCTAAAAACTATTTTCCAGATTTAAAACTTCCTGAATATGCAAATTCCAGTATTTGTAAATTCCGGCATTCTATAATTCCAGCAAAAAAATAGACTCTTAGATTTCAATCTAATCCATCACACTTCTACTATTCTTGAGAGAGTCTACTTACCTGTGATCTTTGGCTTCTATATAAACTCTTTCTTTCTTTCCCCTACTCCAATTTATTCAGCATTTCTAAAATAAAACAAAAGATGCATAATTAAGATTTAAACCACCTAATCATAATTGCCTTTCGAGTTAGTATTCCAAATAGTCTTCTATTTCCAACCTATCTCAATAATTGCAAGTAAAATATATAGAATCAATTTCCACACAGTGAATATGCGATATAATATAGCTATCTCCTAAAGGATATACATCCATGCTGCTAATTATTGAATTTAGAGACAATGCTCGAACATCATGTTGGATGATATCAGTTTTTAGTACTAATCATGTTGTTGATATTCATGTTTTTGTCACTGATGTCAACATATGTTTCTATGGAGAAAACAGACTGGTTACCTTACCGTCAGAAGTGTACAGACAGTGTACGAATGATTCAAAATTATCGAAGTTGGATATATGAAGAAGGATGTGTGTTGACCTTATTCCTAAGGTCGCTTGGCTTTATGTTGCATATTGTAGATGTTACAGTTGATTTGGTGAAGACTGGTTTCTGGACTGTAACTATGATGCTTGACAGAGAAGGTCTCTGTGTTTTGTGTATATCTTACTAGTGAAGATATTTCATATAAAGTGAGCTTACTGGTGGACAGCTGACATATGTTGGAATAATGGGTTGATTTCGATTGTCGTGTGATTATTGGTGACGTTAGTTGTGGCATGTATTATGAAGAAGACCTATTTGGTGGCCAACTTCAGACATGTAGCGTGTAAAATTAATTGTGAGCGTGGATTGCGGATCAGGGAGTATATGTGATGGATTGTAATTGATGTTTTCTTGTTATAGGTACCCTGTGTATCTTAGAAAGGGGTTATGTAATTATTTGTATATTGGAAAGCCTTAATTGGCTGACCTAATTAATTAATTATGTATTGGAAAAGCTTAATTGGCCGACCTGATGAATTATTGTAAAGGGGTGTATATGAGAGATCTTTTCTTTTGGAAAGATGTGGTAGAGATTGAAAAGGCAGAGAAGAGTGGAAGTTGCGAGGCTTGTTGGCTACTTGATGTAGAGCAGAGTTGATGATCGTTATACTTCATTGGAACTGACCAAGCAAAGATAGTTGCTATCAGATAGTTCACTAGATTGTATATTCTCTATATACACTTGTTCGGATTGTCAATTCTTGAGGGTGGCTTTTGATGACATTAAGTTTTGCCATTAGTATACTTAAGTGAAAAACATGATAAAGGTCATCGGTATAGGCATATCCAACAGACAACATACAACCTTACCCGACGAGATGACAATGCTTGTCGTGAAAATGCTAAGTATAGAATTGCCCGATGAACACTGTCAAGTGTTGAACCAACGACAATGCATAAAGAACATCACTGACGGTACAATTTTGTGAACATCGCCGACAGAGCAGAAAAGGCATGGAACCTGACAATCAGTTCAATACAGGGACACCAGCGGAGAAGAAGCCCGATAGAGCAAAGAATGAAAGAAACACGACAGAACTAATAGAGCAGTCCGAGCATCAGAACTGACAGTCAGTTACAGAACCCGCAAAAAGTGGATTTGACTTTCCACGTCAGATAAAACATTGTAATTCTATTTATAGAGTTTTAATTTGTTTTAAATCATTACTTGAGGGTCAAGCAAGTATATTGTAATTGTTTTAAAGCATCCTAACGGATCTAAAACATAATTAACTAAAGATCAAGGTCAAGTTGTAAACCTTGGATCTAGAATTAACTTGAAAAGCGTCAATCAAGAATGGACCTAGAAACTAGTATATATAGATGTTCAAATCATTGTAATATATATAGTTGGAAAATGATTGTAGCCATGAAGAGCATCTAAGCAACAGAAGTGAATTTATGCAAAGTTCAGAAACAAATCATATCAGTTCTCAAGAACACAAACAAGGCTACTGACGAGCAGAGACAAGGTATCATTCAATCACTCAAGGTGATTACATATACACGGTAAGCTTTATAGGATTTTTTATCAACAATTAGAGATTGCATATACTATCAGATCAATATTTATAATGTAGTTGCATTCTAACAAGTGCATCACATCAGAAATTGTTTAGTAGAAGGTGGAATTAGCAGTTCTTGACAAATCTCTTAACAGAGTGCACACTTAACGGTGTTGCTAAAGCTTCAAATGAAGTGGATCCTAACAAGTCTCCACTCTAATACTCCTAACATGATAGATCATCAGAAGTGATCAAATTGTAAGCCTTAACCGGCTCCCTTCGTATCTACAGATAGTGAAGTTTTGTGGGTGACATCCCCACCGCATTTTTTACTTTCTAACAGGAGTTTTCTGCGATATCATATCTTGTGTTATATGTTATTTACTTTCATGTATGTTTCTTGAATGTTTACACATGTAAAGAACTTATGTTATGATTTCACATACATAAAGAAAGATGAACAGATAGGTAGGTGAATATACAAATCTGATGACACAAAGGTTAATGGGCTAATCACATAAAAGTTTTAGAGGTATTGATTCACCCCTCCCCTCTCAGTACATCATTCCAGTAATTCCAACAATTGGTATCAGAGCCAAGTCTCTTTCTTGAAAAGCTTAAAGACTTAAGAGAAAAGATCAAGACAACGAAAAAGTACATACTGGACAAGACTATTGAAAATGAGCAGTTACAAATTTAGATTTACTATGAGCAATACAAAGAGGCGAGAGTGAGCATGAGAAAGTTGCTTGATGAAAGAAAGATTATGGAAACTAGGCTTAATGAAAAAGATTATCAAGAAGAGGATATCCCAGATTACTTCAACTCAACTGAATCAACAACAAGCAAAGCATCAGACACATCAGTAGAAGAGATCACAAGTCTACAAGAGGTCAATCTACATCTGACAGAGAAAATCAAGATGTTGCAAATCGGTCAAGAGACTCAGATGGTAAAAATGATTGATGTCATGAATGATACAAGAAAAGATGAATCAGAGAGAATGTTGGCTATTGATGATAGGAGGAAAGTCACTCAGAAGCTACCATGAGATTACCAATCAGATTATTCTTATGAGTCAAGAGGCAAATAGATTAAATACTGAACTCATTGAAAGAATACAGATCATCAGTGAGTTAAGAGAAGAGAATGAAAAGCTAAAGCATGAAGTCAGAATTCAGAATCAGCACAATGATTTAATCAAGAAAGCTAAAGATAGCAATAAAAGAATGGATGATTTTCTTGATGGACAAAGAAGAGTCAACAACTACACATGTCTAGGGTACACTGACAATGGAGAATCATCTAATCAATCAGATCAAAGGAATGCTTATACAAATCCAAGAACCTAGAAGCTGTCATGCAATCACTGTGAAAAACCAGGCCACACCTCAAACATTTGTAGAAACAAAATGAAAGGTATTCCTCACTCACAATCTACTTTCATTAGTAATTGTTATAAATGTCACAAGAAAGGACACAGGGCACATGAATGCAGATCCAAGGTGAAAAATCCAAAGAAGGAAACCTACATGGACAAATAATGTCCTACCTACAAAATGAACGAACATACACATCAGGAGTGCTGGAAAAAGAACAAGAAAGCATGGACACCAAAAGAACCTGATAATGGCTATAAACCGACAAGAATTGGTAACTCATATGTTTGGTACTATAACACATGGATAAATTGCATAGCATGTGGAAGGTATGGTCATATTGCTGCCAACTATATGAGAAAATGGACTAGAAGACCAAGAGGATGGACCAATCCAGGTATGGCATGTTTACATTATCATAAGGTTGGACATGTGATAAAAGATTGCAAAGACCGACTGACAGAAACAAGCACTTATCCCAATGGAAACACCATTGATGACATCAAGAAGATGAGA
>MU223786.1:180242-194818 GCA_018584345.1 Thuja plicata | reverse complement strand
TTTATAGAGTTTTAATTTGTTTTAAATCATTACTTGAGGGTCAAGCAAGTATATTGTAATTGTTTTAAAGCATCCTAACGGATCTAAAACATAACTAACTAAAGATCAAGGTCAAGTTGTAAACCTTAGATCTAGAGTTAACTTGAAAAGCGTGAATCAAGAATGGACCTAGAAACTAGTATATATAGATGTTCAAATCATTGTAATAGATATAGTTGGAAAATGATTGTAGCCACAAAGAGAATATAAGCAGCAGAAGTGAATTCATGCAAAGTTTAGAAACAGATCATATTAGTTTTCAAGAACACAGACAAGGCTACTGACAAGCAGAGACAAGGTATCATTCAATCACTCAAGGTGATTACATATACATTGTAAGATTTATAGGATTTTTCATCAGTAATTAGAGATTGCATATACTATCAGATCAACATTTATATTGTAGTTGCATTCTAACAAGTGCATCACATCAGAAATCCTTTAGTAGAAGGTGGACTTAACAGTTCTTGACAAATCTCTTTACATAGTGCACACTTAATGGTGTTGCTAAAGCTTCAAACAAAGTAGATCCTAACAGGTCTCCACTATAATACTCCTAACAGGGTAGATCATCGTAAGTGATCAAATTGTAAGCCTTAACTGGCTCCCTTATTATCTGCAGATAGTGAATTTTTATGGGTGACATCCCCACCACAGTTTGTACTTCCTAACAGGAGTTTTCTACGATATCATATCTTAAGTTATGTGTTATTTAATTTCATGTATGTTTCTTGAATGTTTACACATGTAAAGAACTTATGTTATGATTTCACATACATAAAGAAAGATGAACAGATAGATAGGTGAATATACAAATCTGATGACACAAAGGTTAATGTTCTAATCACATAAAAGTTTTAGAGGTACCGATTCACCCCTCCCCTCTCAGTATTGTTAGAGTAATAGTCTCTCAGGTTATTAATTAAATCATTATGATCTAATTACTAACTCATCTATTCACACTAGTTTGCTTTAGCTAACCTTACGGTTTCCCTTTTAGGGTTTCGTGATTCCTTTATAAGGATTCACCTCTTTTATTTTAGATATAGATTTTTCACATCTCATTGTAATCTAGAAACATATCATTAAAATATTGTTTTCTTGAGCACATGATGTCTCCTCTGGCCTTTTGGCCTCCATAGCTTCTTTTGCCTGCTGTCTTTGCTTCTTCCTCGTGAAAGGTTATGCATGCAGGTGTTCTTGGGAGAATAGGGTTTTACCTATTCTAACATGGTATCAGAGCTCGCTTGTTGCTCACTATTCATGTTTGTTGAAGCGTTTCAGAAGCTGGGGGTTTTCCTGGCTTTTCAGAAGTTCTTTGTGTGGATTTAGGAGGGACCTTCATTTCTGGTCATTTTGAGCTCAAACAGACATTACCGCTGTGCTCAGAGCACCCAAAAACCCCAGAATCCATATAAAGTTTGTCCATTTTGGACAACTTACCTCCGAACCAAAAAAAATTTGGTTTCCAGTGTCGTACGGGCACGGAACCGAGGAAAAAATTAAAAAAACCCATTTTTTAATGTTTTTTAAGCGTTTAAAAATGCGCTCATTGTTAATTTTGAAGGCGCCATTGTTGGGCCACCGGCGCTCCGTCGCCGCCGGTTGGCGCCCGGCAGCCCTCCTCCGCTGCCCGCCCACCTGCGACCACCGCTTCGCCCACCAAGCGGCCCCGCCATCCTGCGCTCCGCACTCAGCCACCTCTTGGCCCCGAGACCACTGCTCCGTCGGCTTCCACTGCCCGGCAGCACCGCCGCTCCGCACGGATCCCGCGGCTCCGCCGCCCAGCAGGCTTTAGCCCCGCGGGCCCCTTGTAGCCCTGCGGCCGGTCATATGGATGACCAGGGGCTCCGACCCAACTCCCTGCGCGCGCCATGCGCCCAGGGGCCAGTTTTTTTGCAGCCTCAAGGGCTTAAACCCTATTTTTGAGGCCTTTTTGACCCTCCCGAACTATTTTCGCTCTATCTTGAGCATACGGGGGGTATTTTTCCAAATTCCATATACTATCAAAAAGCTCTTTCCGAGCACTTTTCGATGATGGAGGTTGGGGTTTTGGGTTCTTTTTTTTTTATATCGTTGTTTACTGTCAAAGTTTGATGTTTGTTTTTGCCTTCCAGGAGCCATATCTTGCTCATCCAGACTCTATTTTTGGCAAACCAGATATCGTTAGAAAGGTGGTTCAGTGAGCTATTCAGTTGCAGTGGTATTTTTTCTAGATTCTACTCTAGGTTCTCTATCCTCTGAGTTTGGCATCTTTCGCACTCTGGTGGATTACTTGGGTTCTACAGGTCCTGGGATCTCTTCTTCTGATCTTCTGACTCACTCTTCATTCTGACTTCTGAGCTTGTATGCTTCTCTTCTGTAGCATTCTTTATTCTATAAATGCACTAAGATAAAGTGTCTTCTTCTGCATTTCTAAGATTTTGAACACCTTGTGTGTGTTGTACTTGCACTCTGTTATAAAGTGCCATGGGGGGTTATGATGTTATGCTATTTTGTGCTCATCCACCTTTGTCAAGTGAGCCTACCTTCCACGACATTAGCTCATGTTGTGTGTTGGTGACACCACCCTTTATCCTGTGCTTGTACTTTTGTTGCACTGTTGGTGTTCCTGATTCATCTTTCTGCAAATGTTTCTGGCATTGCATCTCAGTGTTTCTATCACCTCTCCCTTTTCAGCATTATGGGGGGGTTCACATGTTGGTTCTATTGCTTCCTTGGTTCGATTGATCAACTCTTCAGACTTTGTCTTCTCTACCTTGCCATGCACTTCATTGGGGGTTCCAGCAGTTACTTCTGACAGAGTTTACAGTTTCTTGCTTTGGAGATGCTTCTTGCTCTTTCTTGTTCCTTTCTTTGGGACTTTCCCTAGATTGAAGGCTCAGTTTCCTTCATCTAGTTTATTTCTTGTACTTGGGTACCTGATCAGGCCTTGTTGCCGGGACCCATCTTTCCTGCTTTCTGCAATAGTTTCCTAGGTTTTGCTTCTCCCTGAGCTTATCTTAAGGGGGGGTGTTAGAGTAATAGTCTCTCAGGTTATTAATTAAATCATTATGATCTAATTAATAGCTCATCTATTCACTCTAGTTTTCTTTAGCTAACCTTAGGGTTTCCCTTTTAGGGTTTCATGATTCCTTTATAAGGATTCACCTCTTTTATTTTAGATAGAGTTTTCACATCTCATTGTAATCTAGAAACATATCATTAAAATATTATTTTCTTGAGCACACGATGTCTCCTCTGGCCTTATGGCCTCCATAGCTTCTTTTGCCTTCTGTCTTTGCTTCTTCCTCGTGACAGGTTATGCATGCAGCTGTTCTTGGGAGAATAGGGTTTTACCTATTCTAACAAGTACATCATTCCAGTAATTCCAACAGCTTTAACCTTCTTTGGGTAGTCTGCCTGGGTAGTGAGCCAACTACTTTTCTTGACTCCTAACAGGGTCTATCTCCTAATAGGGATTGTGTATTGTAATGTTGTAATAAGCTCCTAACAAGGCTAAATCTTTTAACAGGGATACTAAACTCTCAGTACATTATTTGTGGGTGCTAATTCTCACCGGGGTTTTAACTTTAACAGGGTTTCCTTGACAACAAGTATTGTGTTATTGTGTTGGCATTTACAGTGTTATCATTTATATTTGCAGATTTGGTTTACAAAGTTTAAAGTTTAATAATCTATATCACAATTGATTCACCCCCCTCTCAGTTATCGTGTGGACTGTTATTCCTAACAATTGGTATCAGAGCTACTGGTCCTTAGAGAGAAAGCTTAACAGCTTGAGGTGATCCTGAAGATGACTTACTACAGGAAGGATAGTCCAAAATTTGATCCTGAAAACTTTGACAGTTGGAAGAATAAGATGAGACCACATTTGCTATGTTTTGGAATTGACTACTGGATGATCACAAAGAAGAGCGAAAAGATAGAGACTGAGGATGAATTGGAAAAGGCTACTAAAGATGAAAATAAGCTATTTTAATGTAATATGGTTGCAAGGGAATCTTTGATCAGCGCACTTTCTGAAGGCAAATTCAAAGAAGTAAAAGACTTGGACTTTGCACATGAAATATGGACAAGACTGGAAGCATTATATATTGGAGATAAGTTTACTAAAAAGGAAAAGCTACATAATTGGAAGACAAAAATGTAATCAATGAAGATGAGAGAAGATGAAAACATTAGGGCATATGCACAGAGAATTATAGAAGTGGTTACTGGCATCAAAAACTCTAGAGGCACTTACAGTGAGGAAGAAGTGATTGTGAAGATACTCAGATCTTTGACACCTATCTACAAAACCAAAGTACAAGCTATTGAGGAGATTATACCTTTGACACCAAACTTTACTAGAGAGATGTTGATTGGAAAGCTAACTACTTTTGAGGTCGCAAAATTGGGAGATTGTTTACCTAAGGTTGAGTCAGCATTCAAGGCGACCGTTCATAAGAAAAAAAAGACCTTATCTAGAAATGTGAGCACCAGCAATGGTGACCTGACAGAAGATCTTGGAGAATATGCTAATGAATGGGAACAGATACAGGAGGAAGAAAGAAAGCTAGATGAAGTGGTGGCACTGATTGCTAGAAGAGAAAAGAGAGGTAAGGGTAAATTTAAAGGCAAATTACCTTTGAAATGTTTTTCATGTAACAAGATTGGTCATTTTGCATCTAGATGTCCTACAAGGGTTCCTAAGCATAAACCTAAGTTTTACAAATCAAATTATCCTAAAGACAAGGAATGTTATTATGCTAGTGAGGGTATTTCTGATGATGATGGTGACTATGATGAAATTGGATTTATTGCTATAAAGGATGATGAACCTATACATGAGGAAAAAGCCCTAGTATCTTGTGTTGAAAAGAATTCTAAATGGGTTATAGATAGTGGTTATTCACATCATATGACTGGAGATAAAAATAAGTTTGTGAGTTTGAAAAGACATGATGGTGGTGCTATCAGATTTGGTGACAATGCTCCTAAACTTATCATCGGAGTAGGATCTATTTCTCTGGATGGTAAGACAAATACTGACAATGTATTACTTGTTGATGGACTTAAGCATAATCTGTTGAGTGTTGGACAGTTAGTGGACAAGGGTTATCAATTGAAACTCATTAATGGGAAATGTTCTATCAGAACTAAAACATGAGATTTGATCACATCTGGTACTAAATCTAGAGGTAATGTATTCGAATTGAACACGTCTGAAGCTTCTTTTTTTATTGCGAAGGTTGATGACAGTTGGCTATGGCACAAAAGATTCTATCATGTTAACTTTGATAACATTGTGAAGGTGAGTATGATAAATACAGTAAGAGATCTACCTAAGATTGTGAAGCCATCTAACATTATGTGTAGAGAGTGTGTTATGGGGAAGCAGACTAGAAGCACTTTTAAAAGAAAAGCTTATTCAGCAAAAGGGAAGTTGGATCTGGTGCATACAGATCTGTGTGGTCCTACAAGAGCTAGATCATACTATGGTGAAAGGTACTTTATACTTTTTTTATGACTTTTCTAGGATGATGTGGGTTACATATTTGAGAGAGAAATCTAAAGCATTTGACAAGTTCAAGTTATTTAAAGAAAAATTTGAGAATGAATCTTGTTTGAAGATAAAATGTTTGAGATCAGATAGAGGTGGTGATTTTACATCAGAGTTATTTAATTCATACTGTGAAGAGCATGGAATATTCAGACAGACATCTGCACCTAGGACACCACAACAGAATGGGATTGCAGAGCGAAAACACATAACTATATTGGATGTTGCGAGGACTATGTTGCTAGAAGCAAATGTATCGCATGTTCATTGGAGAGAAGTTGTTGGTACTTCTATGTACACCTTAAACATAATTCAGATCAGAGAAGGTACAAGTAAAACTCCTTATAAATTATAGTTTGATCATACACCTACTGTGAAATATTTTAGAATATTTGGAAGTAAATGTTATATCAAGAAAGATGATGAGATAGGCAAGTTTGATGCTAGAAGTGATGAAGGAATTTTTCTTGGTTATTCTACTAAGAGTAAAGCATATAAATGTTACAATCTGAGATTGAGGAAGTTGATTGAAAGCGCCAATGTGAGGATAGATGAAAATTTTCAGATTCAGGAAAGAACATATGATTGTGGTCAGATTACAGAGATGAAAGAGGTTACTGCTGAACTTGAAGAACCTTTGATGATTGAATATGTAACTCAAGATGAACTAATTGAGGTTACTGAGACTCCAAAGACTCCGAGGTATGTGAAGAAGAACCATCCTGAAGATCAAATAATTGGTGATGTAAGTAAAGGTATGATGACTAGATCTAAAGTTAGAGATGAAATTTGTTTGATTTCTCAAGTTGAACCGAAAACTACTGATGAAGCATGTAAAGACGAATCTTGGACTAAAGCTATGGAAGTAGAACTTGAACATATAAAGAAAAACAATACTTGGGAATTGGTTTCAAGACCTAAGAACAAAAATGTAATTGCCACTAAATGGGTTTTCATAAACAAAATGGATGAGGAAGGAGCAGTGGTAAGAAATAAGGCTAGACTGGTATGTAAAGGCTACTCGCAACAAGAAGGCATAGACTATGAAGAAACATTTGCTCATGTTGCTAGATTGGATGCTATGAGATTATTTCTTGCTTATGCTTCACATAAAGACTTTAAAGTTTATCAGATGGATGTGAATTCAGCATTCTTGAATGGTGATCTGGAAGAGGAAGTTTACATTGAGCAACCTAATGGTTTTCCTTTGACAGATGATGAAGACATGGTTTGTAAGTTGAAGAAAGCACTGTATGGACTGAAACAAGCATCGAGGGCATGGTATGCAAGGTTGGACAAGTACTTACTTTGTCTTGGTTTCAAGAAAGGTAATGCAGACAATAATTTATACTTAAGAACTGATGAAGATGGAATCTTGATTATAGAATTTTTTTTTGATGATATCATTTTTGGAGGCAATAATAAGATGAGTAAGAAGTTTTCTAAAGAAATGGAAAATGAATTTGAGATGTCAATGATTGGTGAAATGAAATTTTTTCTTGGTTTGCAAACAAATCAGAGTAAGAATGACATTTTTATATCTCAGACCAAGTATCTTAAGGAAATTTTGAAAAAGTTTGGAATGGAATATTGTAAACATGTTGGAACACCTATGGTGACTGGACACAAACTGACTAGTAATGATAAGACTCAAAGTGTTGTTCAGAAAAAATATAGATATATGATTGGTGGTCTAAAATATCTAACTCACACTAGACCAGATATTACCAATGTAGTTCGAATTGTGGCTAGATATCAGGAAGATCCTAAAGAGACACACTTTGTTGTTGTGAAAAGAATTTTCCGATATTTGAAAGGAACAATAGAATATGGATTGTGGTATGAAAAATCAGATGATTTTACTTTGCAAGCTTATACTGATGTTGATTAGGCAAGAATGTGGATGATAGAAAGAGTACAAGTGGTGGTGCATTTTTCCTTGGGAAAAGGCTAGTTTCTTGGTTGAGCAAGAAGCATAACTATATTGCTCAATCTACTGTTGAATCAGAGTATGTTGTTGCTGCAATAAATTGCACACAAGTTGTTTGGATGAAACAAATGTTGAAGGACATTGGAATAATTTTTGAAGAGCCAATGGTTATCCATTGTGATAACACCAGCACAATGAATATGTCAAAGAATCATGTAATACATTCAAAGACTAATCACATTTCTATTAAGTATCATTTCTTGAGGGAGAAGGTAGTAGAGAAAGAAATCAAACTGGAATACATTAGCACAAAGGAACAGATAGCAGATATATTTACAAAACCTTTTCCAAAAGATGCTTTTGAATACCTCATAATCATGCTTGGGGTGATGGCCCCTCCTTGTGGTAATTAATTCATGCAGATATGCATCAGTCCAGTGGCTTTCAGAGCTATATCATTTTTGGACTTAATGTATGGATCTACTCCTTAGGGGGAGTGATCGAAGGAACACTAGAGCACACTTGGGTGATTTTGCACCTGATTGATTAGACATGAAGATTTGAAAAAGCTACACCTTACAGAAGACTACTGATGAGTTGTGGCGCCCTTTTCCATTGTTTCCAAAGGGGGAAAGAGTCTATGTGAAAATCCCTACTGTTTTGGGGAGATTTGTATTGAGGATATTGAGAAGATTGTATTGAGAGAAAGTACTTTTTGGGCTAATGGATTTTCCCATATGTTGCCACCAATGCCAAAGGGGGAGATTGTTGAATGATATCAGTTTTTGGTACTGATCATGTTGTTGATATTCATGTTTTGTCACTGATGTCAACATATGTTTCTATGGAGAAAACAAACTGGTTACTTGACTGGCAGAAGTGTACAGATAGTATACAGATGATTTAGAATGATCGACGTTGGATATATGAAGAAGGATGTGTGTTGACCTTATTCCTAAGGTCACTTGGCTTTATGTTGCATATTGCGGATGTTACAATTGATTCGGTGAAGACCGATTTCTGGACTATAACTGTGATACTTGACAAAGCAGGTTTCTGTGTTTCATGTATATCTTACTGGTGAAGATATTTCAGATAAAGAAAGCTTACTGGTGGACAGCCGACATATGTTGGAATAATGGGTTGAGTTCAACTGTCATGTGATTACTGGTGACGTCAGTTGTGGTGTGTATTCTAAAGAAGACCTATTTGGTGGCCGACTTCAGACATGTAGCATGTAAAATGAATTGTAAGTGTGGATTATAGATCTGGGAGTATATGTGATGGATTGTAATTGATGTTTACTTGTTATAGGTACTGTGTGTGTCTTAGTAAGGGGTTATATAATTATTTTTATATTGGAAAGCCTTAATTGGTCGAACTAATTAATTAATATGCATTGGGAAAGATTAATTGGCTGACCTGATGAATTATTTTAAAGGGGTATATATGAGAGATATTTTCTTTTGGAAAGATGTGGTAGAGATTGAAAAGGAAGAGAAGAGTGGAAGCTATGAGGCTTTTTGGCTATTGGATGTAGAGCAGAGTTGATGGTTGTTATACTTCATTGGAACTAACCAAAAAAGATAGTTGTTATCAGAGAGTTCACTGGATTGTATATTCTCTATATACACTTGTTCGGATTGTGAATCCTTGAGGGTGGCTTTAACCTTCTTTGGGCAGTGTGCCTAGGCAATGAGTCTACTACTTTTCTTGACTCCTAACAGGGTCTGTTTGCTAACAGGGACTGTGTACTGTAATGTTGTAATAAGCTCCTAACAGGGCTAAATATTTTAACATGGATACTAAACTCTCAGTACATTATTTGTGGGTGTTAATTCCCATCGGGGTTTTACCTTTAACAGGGTATTTAATGTGTTATCATTTATATTGAAGATTTCGTTTACAAAGTTTATAGTTTAATAATCTATATCACAACTGATTCACCCCCCCCCCCTCTCAGTTGTCTTATGGACTATTATTTCTAACACATCATTCATTTTTATCATGAATTTATATAAGCTTAGCTTTAACATAAATTGCTTTTTTAACTAAGGCCTAAATTTGTGCGACCATCAAGAATTAACGTAAAACTCGCACCCCATTACCTAATATAGTTGATGCAAGGCACTCTATCTATCAGGATATGGAATATATACACTTTATTGTCTTAGTTCTGTTTTCCAACTTAATTATATCACCATCCAAGTTAACCATTGAAGGTGTCCTCGTTAGACATAATCATTGATAAAAATACATTTACCTCATATTACCCAATCAAACTGGTCTTCCTTACTATATTCAATATTCTATCTTTACATAGATCACTTATTACCAAAATTATTATTTAGAGAACGTTTCTAGGAAACCACAGGCCATTGCTTGCCTCTTCTTTTTGTTACTCTCTCAATACAATAATGTTTATGAATAAAAAAAATGCATCCAAAACTTAGACCTAGTAATTAATTGAACGCAGTATTATTGTTTGTCATCTCAGAGGTCAACACTAGTAAACTGACTAGTTTGAGAACAAAAAAGACTAGTATTGTCACCCCTAACACCATCGCCCACCAAGAACATAAATATGTTGAGTTTGAACACGTCAAACTTACATATAGTTTTCTGCTATGAAACTAATGCCTCCATAGAAGCATAAACTACTAAGAGTCCAAAAATGAAACGTACACCCCTAATAAAAAAATAAAAAAAGACCCATCCCACCGATTATATGTTGAGATATTGTTCAAATTGTGCATATATGTGTTTTCATTAATGTTGTCATTGATGTCAACATATTCCTACTGTTGGTGACAGTGTTCTTGAGATATTCAATAAGATGATTTTTGTGGTACAACTACTATATTGAATATCAGATTTTGCGAAGGTACAAATAATTTCACTAATATTTGTAGTTAATGTATGTCAACTTACAGAGGTTCGCATGTTGATTTGAGAGATATGTGAAGGATTTATCAGAGTGGTATTTTGGTTGTTCAGTCTGAGACAATGTTTCAGTTATTAGATCGGTATGGATCGGTTATGCAATATTCCTAGTTGCTAACCTGGTGGTGATTTAAGGACTTGATTGTGTGTCCTCAATTCAAGTGGTTCATTATTTGGATGTTGGAAAACTAATTTTCTTTTATGACAATGGTTGTTGTTTAGTGTTCCTAATGACAATGTAGAGATGAGTATGATTTATGAGATAGAGTTGTTCCTGTTGATGTCATGGTATTTCATGTTGCTTGCTGATGTTTCTTGATCATGTCCTATTCGTGTTGTTGGATCATGTTGGATTATGTGATCGGTATTGAAGATTTTCAAGTGGTGTGTTGATGTTCTTATTTATTCTTGGAAGACTTAGTGGTGTAGCATGTTGCGAAGGATATAGACGTAATTTATGGATATGGAGCGTGTTCAAGGATGTTGCTATCGATTATTGCTATATCTTAGTTGACATTCAATGGATCACATTGAGTATTGAATTGTATTGAATTAATATTTTATAATTAGGTCCCTGGCCGACCTAGTTGAGATAAATTGATGTAATTTATATAAAGATGTAATTATCTGTGATTGCGAGTGTGTGTGTAAATGTGTGTAAGAGTGTGGAAGAGAGTACGAGAAGAGGTATGAGTGGAATCTACAATTGAGGTAGAGAATTGTTGTACTTCATTGGAACTATTTTGGCATAACATAGATGTTGTTTGTCAGTTCGTGAGTATGGATAGTATATCCTTTATGATTTGATATCAGAGATTGTTATAAGGCAGTGAGTCTTCCTTTGGGTTGAAGCCCTTGTTGTATTTGGGCAGTGAGCTCTAGGCGTTGTGACTGGATGCATATGCATTCCCCTTTGTAATACTCCTAACATGGTATGGTGTTTTTAACAGAGTACATTCATCTAGTGGGTTTGATCCCCATAGTGGTTTTTCCCCTAATAGGGTTTTCACGTCAAAAATCTTGGTGTTATGTGTTGTTTATTATGTTATGTTCCTACATTCATATTTATCATTTAGATATGAGATTAAGTTGGTAATTTTGTTAAAGGTCTTGAGTTTTTCGATACAACTGATTCAACCCCCCTCTCAGTTGTATGTGCTACACTAATTCGAAGATTATAGATATACATCCATTATATCTCATACATACAAAAGAAAGTTTGAACAAGTAACCAGACCAGAAGAACAAGAAAAATATCTTGTGCCTGCACCCACCTCTGCACACGATCTTCAATATTGCCTCATTGCTCCTCGCTCCTCGCCTCATATTCTCTTTGTCCTCGGCATCCCCCATCACCAAAGAATGGTTCACCGTAGCCTCCTATTGAATGAAAATATTCAACAACTCCTAACCATAAAGCACCTCAATCCTTTTCTCAACCCTGTTAAAATCAACATCCCATCGTAGAAACATAATCAACTAATACACTTTTGCATTTGGGTTTTCAATGCCCTCTCAAACATAAAAAATCACTCATGGTACAACCCACTCTATTACTATATCCATCCCAAACAACCAATCCTCCCCTAAAATTTCCCTCATCACCCATTTGCTAATGTATGCAGTCTCCCCCAAAAAAATGCCCCAGACTATGACCAAATAAACAATATCCACATTCGAATTGTAGAAATGCTTGGCCTGGAGAAAGACATTACCAACCAACTTTTCAATCGCCTTCATAAAATCCATGTTTTCAAACTTAAAAATTTCTTCCAGACGCTTCAAAGACATTGACCCAAAAAAAGTTGCATGTTGTCGTGTGATAACCAAGGTGAACATCGCCTCCATTGCCTCTACACAACCCAATTACCTTCTCATAATTTGCAGGGAAAAACACACGTCTCCACCTTTTATAATTTAACTGAAGCCAAAGTCCCAACACACACATTCCCTTTTAGCTTCATAAATGTAGGCTTCATTCAGTTGCGGGTAGATGATGTTATTTGTTAATGTGAGGTTCCAATATCCTCAACTCGTATCTCCCCAATATCACTAAATGATAACGCCCATTTTGATAAAACATCCGCCACCTTGTTACCCGTACGCCGAACACGACTAATTTGGTAACTATCAAAGGTGGCCAGTTCATTTCTGATTGTAAAATGTACTTTTACAAGTGTCACACTTGCATATCCCATGTAATAATTACATTAATGGTGATTAGAGAACCCCCTACAAATGGATTTTTGAAAGACCCAACCATTTGCCAAATCTAATCACATGAAGGGTCGTCATTGCCTCACCCATATTATTAGTCTGAATTTCCATCCTTTTTGCTCCCATGGAAATGATATTTCCTGTCCAATCTTGAGCCACAACCAACTCCAAGACCTGGATTGCCCTTAGACGCTCCGTCAAAATTGATTTTACTTTACCCATCCATTATTCTTATCCAACTAACCTCATTTATTCATCTCAACGAAGGATTTGCCAAACCCTGCCCATTAACACGCCTTAAAAATTACTTAATTTAAAATTAAAATAATATGTAATTTATATAATAACAATAATAATTAAATTATAAAGTTTTTTTCAACCTTTTTTGGTTGAATGTTTTACATATCAATGTTTATGTTTAAAATAAAAAATAGACTATAATAAATAATAATTAATATAAATTAATAAAGTTGTATAGATTATTGATTATTCATTACTAATTTAGCATTCAAATTATATTTATAAATTGATTTTTAAGAAAAATTATAAATATATTTTAATTAACGTGGCAATATTGTGATGATGTATATAAAAATCAAAACACAACCAACACATAATGAAAAAATAAGTTCTTAGCAATATCTTAAATGTTTGATTTGACATTTAAACTCACTTTTTCAAAAATAAAAAATAATTCATAATTAATTAATTTCTAAAATTTAAAAATACATATAAAAAAATTAATTCAAAAATTAGCAAATCGTAATGAATAGTAGCATTTTTTCATGATGGCATTGGTAAAGACTTGAAAATGTCCCCTCCCCTCCCATCGCTACATTGTGCCTCCCCCATCTGATTAGATCATTCCTTTAGGATTACAGGTTGCTTATGATGACATGTAACTAATTGAATGTTTGAAGATGTTAAGTTGATCACCAAAAATGCAGAAAGATAATGCAAGACATTAAATCAGTTAATGGGTTGTATTGTCATTGATGTTAACTTGATATAATCTATTCGGTTATATACAAAGTGTCAAAGACTTCAGAGAATCAGAGAGATAAATATTATGCTTCCTGTAATGCATAAAAGACAAGTATTCACAATGTGACTACAAACATGGATGGTCAGTGGAACCCGACGGACAAAGATCACTGACAGTCAAGTCACAGTGATGCCTGAGCAAGAAAATCGACGAGCAGAATCAAGCATACCTGACGACCAGAAAACATAGTGTAAACTGACGGAGAAGCCCAAGGAGAGCTGGAGTGTTGACCGACGCTATCAAAGAGTTAAACACCGAAATTAACTAAGTTCAGAAATGACAAAATATCTAGCTAGCAGAGCTAAATATAGAATTAACTTGTTATTATCATTGTTTTCATCGACAAGATAAGTCAGAGATAAGTGAATGATTTAAAGTTGTTTTGTCCAGTTAGCAAGAAGATATCAGCGAGATAAAACAGGAGTTTTGCTTTAAATCTAATTGGCTAAGATTGTGGATCACGCCAAGATCGAGAAAATCAAGAACCTAACAACAGTGATATCATGTCTATAAAGAGACAATTCAATTCATTACAAATTGTGTGGAGAGAATGAAAAAGAGGATGCTAAAGAGAAATTGATGAAGAGAAACTTCATTCAGTGTTGATCAATCAAGCTAAGGAAAGAGCTAAAGTTTTCTGCGGACACCGAGCAAAAGAGTACAACATCACCGAGAAGAATCAAAGTGGAGCAAAGGTATAACTGATGCAGAGTGCACAACTAGAAGTGTTCCAATGGGCTCACCGTCTCTAGGACACACAAGGTGACTTTCCCAACTTAGTCAACCTTACCCACACTTCACAAAAGGTATGAAGGCTCACCTTCACTCAATCCTTAGACCTACTCAAAGGCCAAACC
>MU223786.1:161847-172235 GCA_018584345.1 Thuja plicata | reverse complement strand
GAGTCCCTTGACCACACAAAAGGATCAATAATTCCATGGATGGTCATCACACATCCTTATTACAATGCCAAACAAGAAAAAAAACAAAATTCCATAAAAGACATGTGAAGGTGCCCTGCACCAATAACAGAGATATATATTGATCAGATTATTTCATGAGATTACAATAGATTTGAAAATCTGCAAATATAAGTTGTATATGTGAATAGATCATATTGTTTCAGTTTAACCATTGATTCAAAAAGTTTCTTAACCAAGCAGAATTTAAAGATCCTTCCTATATTGAGATACATCCAATGGAGTATCAAAAATTTTGATCATGAAGATAGCATGAGATGCCAGATACCTATTGACAGGCCAAATGGGTGTTTGATCAAGGAAGGTAGCATAGAGATGCCCGATATCAAGTGACAGACTAAAATTTTAAATCCTCTAATAAGGTCACACCTAACAGTATGTTTGTAACCTTTAATAGGGTTGGCTCTTCATCGAGCTCACTTCTAAAGAGTGAAAATTTTGGGTTACCGGTCCCAAGTGGATTTTTCCTTAACAGGGTTTTCATGTTAAAAAATTATGTTTCAATGTGTCTATGAGTCATTACTTTAGTGTTTTGCATTACACATAACTTAGTTGGATTGATTGGTATACTCTAGATAATTTACTGTCTTTTGGTAAATTAATAAACTAATTTTCGGTAAACATACAGTAGAAGGTTTTACAAAGCATTCTGAGCAGTAGTAATTTGATAAAATTATTTGAAGGCATTCATCTTATAGGACTGAAGATAACTAGAGGCTTAATATTGTGGTACTAAGTTTTAAGGGTTGATTATTGGAATATTTGTGAGGTCACTGATTCACCCTCTCCCCCCCCTCTCAATTATTACTAACAATTTTTATCAAAGCTTGTGTGCTTAGAAAGGGAGTTTAACAACTCAAGAAAAAGATCACAAGATGAACAGACGAGATGTGCCCAAGTTGAATAAAGACAACTTTGCATCATGATAAAGCATAATAAGACTCCACCTATCAGGTATTGGAAATGATATTGTTCAACACTTAGATACTGAATATGTGCTGCCTATAGGACCTCATACTATTAACGAATTAAGAGTTAAGCATGAGCATAACTACGTGATGATAGAACTTGCATCATCACTATCCGATGTTGAGTTTGAAGATGTCAAAACCTGCACCTCTGCAAAGTAAATGTGGGATAAGTTGAAGCTAGTACATGCAGGAGATTCTAATGTACTAAGAGCAAAGGTAGAAAGCCTAAGAGGAAGGTTTGATGACCAAAGGATGAAATAAAGAGAAAACATCACTCAGTATAGCTGCAGAATAAAAGAGGTAGTCAATGTTATCCGAGAAGTTGGAGGTACACATGAAGAGGAGACAGTGGTAAGTAAAATCTTAAGAACCTTATTGCCTGTATATGCTATTAGAATTTTTGTTATTCAAAAAAAGAGAGCAGTTGCAAATAACATAGTTACTCTAGATAGTCTAATTGGTAGACTGATATCATTTGAGGTGAACAACTTTGATAATAGTGTCTTACCATCTGTAATTTGCATTCAAATATTTCTTAAAGATAAGTAATTCAAGTCATACACATGCTATTAGAAATGATAGTGAACATGATAATGAAGAACAATGACTTACTGATATTGAAGCACTAATGGCCAGAAGATTTCAGAGATGCAAAGTTAAATACAAAGGTAAATTACCACTTGTATGTTTCAATTGTAAAGAGGTTGGACACTTTGTTGCAAGATGTCCAAACTGAAGAAAAGATGACAAAGGAAATGACAGATCATATGAGAAAAAGTTTGATAGAAGTGATAATAGGGATTACCGAAGCAACCGACAATCTGACAAGAGAGATACCCGAGACTACAAGGACAAAGGGAAGAAAGCTTGTTACCTAGCTGAGAATAGAAATGATGACACCGACACTGAATCAGAAAGACATCAAGATGGTATTTGTAGTCATGAAGGATGATTCAGATGAAGATGAAGAAAGGTATGTAGAAACTGCACTCGTATCTAAAGTTAGTAAAACTCATGTCTGGATCATAGATAGTGGTTGCACTCACCATATGACCGGTGATAAACAAAAGTTTAAAACTTTTGAATACTACAATGGTGGTTAAGAAAGAATTGGTAATGATAGACCTTGTCCAGTTGAAGGTAAAGGAACCATAATGTTGAATAACCTGATAAAATGTGAAAATGCTTACTGGGTTAAAAGACTGAATTACAATTTGTTAAGTGTTTCTTAGTTGAACAATTTAGGTCACAGAGTAGCATTTGAAAATAAGAAGGCAAAGATCTTCAATGAATCAGGAAGGTTGATTGGTACCGGTGAGTAGACAAAAGGTAACCTTTTCTATCTTGATGACACTAACACCACTTGTTTGATGGCTAGAAATGAAGACATATGGTTATGGCACAAAATATTGTCATGTGAACTTTGACAACATGATAAAGATAAGCAACAAAAGGAATGTCAGAGGCTTACCAACAATGATTAAGCCCGAGAATATCATGTGCAAGAATTGTCAAAAAGGTAAGATGACAAAGTCTAGTTTCAAGAGCAAAACCCATACATCTAATGCAATTCTAGAATTAGTCCATACAGATCTATGTGGACCCATGAGGACAAAGAGCTACTATGGAGATAGGTATTTTATTCTCTTTGTTGATGATTTTTCTAGAATGATGAAAGTCATATTTTTAAAAGATTCAAAAGCATTTAAGATGTTTAAATTGTAAAAAGCAATGGTAGAAAAACAAAGTGAAAAGAAATTTAAATGCTTAAGGTCATATAGAGGAGGAGAATTTACATCAGATGAATTCACTGACTATTTCAATGAGCATGGAATTAAAAGACAGGTTTCTGCACTAAGGACACCACAGCAAAATGGAATTGTTGAGAGGAGAAACAAATCATTTTTTGACTGTGCAAGAACATTGATGATTGAGAAAATAATCACTCAAACTTTCTGGAGGGAAGCTGTCAGTACTGCTGTCTACACATTAAATAGAGTACAATTGAAGGACACAAAGAAGACACCCTATGAGCTTTGGTATAGTCATACACCCAATGTAAGTTACTTCAGAATCTTTGGTAGTCAATTCTATATTTTGAAGGATGGTAGAAATGGAAAACTTGACTGCAAAAGTGAAGAAGGCATCTTTCTAGGGTACTCAACCAAAAGCAAGGCTTATAAATGTCTTAACAAGTCATCTAACAAAATCATTGAAAGTGCAAATGTGAAAATAGATGAATTTGCAGAAAAGAATCATAAGGAAAGCAAAAGGGAACCAAAGGACTACAACAAGTTTGTTTATAAAGAACCTACACTCTACCCGAGCAACAATATGTCGCTCCCGAGCATCAGAACATTGCACCCGAGCATCAAGCTGCAATTACCGACGATCAGGATAATCCTCAAGATGATGTTCTAAACAATGGAGATGAAAATGAAGGTGAAGAAGAAAATCAGAATGATGAACACTGAGCTGAACCGAAACTTGCCAAGTATGTCAGAAGACATCATCCAAAAGATCAAATCATAGTATACAAGAAGGATGGAACAAGAACAAGAAGTAAGTCACTGAACGTAAGATGTTTACTATGTGATTTTGAACCTAAATCTGTTTACAATGCACTTGAGAATGAAGAATGGGGCAGTGCTATGAATGAAGAGATAGAACAGATTGAGGATAACAATACATGGACACTAGTACCGAGACCAGATGACAAGAGTGTCATCGATACCAAATGGATATTCAGAAACAAGTTGAATGAGAATGGAGAAGTCACTAGAACAAAGCAAGATTAGTATGCAAGGGATATGCACAAGAAGAAGGTATTGATTATGAAGAAACCTTTGCACCCATTGCTAGACTAGGAGTTAGAATCTTATTTGCTTATGCTACATTTAAAGGATTCAAGGTATACCAGATGGATGTCAAATCTGCATTCATAAATGGAATACTTGAAGAAGAGGTATACATTGAACAACCAGAAGGGTTTGTTAATCCAGAAAAAAGAAACATGGTATGTAGACTACACAAAGCCTTGTATGGATTAAAACAAGCACCTAGAGCCTGGTATGAAAGACGTCACTCCTATCTCATTAGCATAAAGTTTGTTAGAACAAGTGAAAATAGCAATCTGTACTTAAAAGAAGATACTGATGGTAATATTTTGATTGCTGAAATTTTTGTTGATGATATCATTTTTGGGGGAAATGAATTGTTATGCAAATCCTTTGCTAATAAATGACCAAGGAATTTGAAATGTCTATGTTTGGAGAGATCAAAATCTTTCTTGGTCTACAGATTCTTCAACAAGATACAGACATTTACATCACTCAGTCCAAATACATCAAGGAAGTGTTGAAGATATTCAAGATGGAAGATTCCAAACCAGTTGGAACACCTATGGCTACTAGATGCAAGCTGACAAAAGAAGACAACACAAATGAGGTAAACCAAACCTTATATAGATCAATGATTAGCAAACCGATGTATGTTGTTCACACCAGACCAGATATAGCACATGCAGTAGGGATAGTTGCAAGATTCTCTGCTAACCCCAAAGAATCACATATGACTGCTGTCAAAAGAATCCTAAGATATCTGAAGAACACCGAGGAGTATGGCTTATGGTATAAAAGAGAAGGAAAATTTGAGCTACAAGTTTATACAGATGTTGATTGGGCTGGAAACATTGATGACTGAAAGAGCACAACTGGAGGAGCATTCTTCATGGGTGACAGACTTGTCACATGGATAAGCAAGAAGCAAGGATGCATCTCTCAGTCTACTGTAGAAGCAGAGTATGTGGCTGATGTTGCAAATTGCTCCAATATTGCATGAATCAAACAATTGTTGGAAGGTATGAATATGAAGATTCTTGACCCAGTAATTATCTACTGTGATAACACCAGTGCAATAAAAATTTCTAAAAATTCAGTCATGCATGCTAAGACTAAGCATATTGCTACCAAGTATCACTATCTAAGATAACAGGTGCAAGCAAAAGAAGTGGCACTGGAATATGTTCAATCAAATGAACAATTAGCTGACATTTCCACCAAGCCATTATCGAAGGATACTTTTGAATACCTGAGACAGAGACTAGGGGTCCAACCCTTGTCTATCAGTCAGTAAGCTGACTAAGAGGTTGCATGAGCCTATACCAAATATGAAGATCAATCATGTTGATGCAAACACTGAGATGGACAGCAACAGATACATTTGTACTAAACAAGGTACAAATCTACACCGAACACCAGAGACATTGTATTGCTGATGGATAGGGAAATTCAAGGAATATATTATGCAAAGGGATGGAACATGATATAGATGAAAAAAATAAGAAGTATTTTTGTTTGGCATTGTTATCAAAGGGAGAGATGATCTAATAATTATCATAAAGGAAAAAGGAGAGATGTTCTCATTATCATCAGGGAGATATATGTTTTATCAAAAGGATAAGTTATTCCATAAAAGGAGAAATGATCATAAACAGAGAGATATGATAAAGGGAGAGATTATATCATTATCCATGAAGAGAAGTTCATGAGAATCAGAAGGAAGAGTTAATCAATATTCTAAGGGAGAGAAATTCATTGCACATGAAATATCCATCTAAGGGGGAGAAGTAACAAAGGGAGAGAGATCAGACATAGAGAAAGATTGTTGTCAAAGGAAAAATAAATTATCAAGAAGAGGAATAGTCAAGGCAAAGCACATATCAGAACAAAGATATCAGATGCTACATCTATCTAGTAAAGGGATTAAAGACTGAAGACAACCACTCTGCAAGAAACAAATCTAAGTTATTTTGAGCTTACCGAGAGCCACACATTTGTAATAGTTACATTAGGAAAGCTTGATGAAACTGTATATTTCATATTGTTTTAGTGATAGTATAGTATGATAATGTAGTATGTTGCCATCAATGCCAAAGGGAGAGATTGATGACATGTAACTAATTGAATGTTTGAAGATGTTAAGTTGATCACAAAAAATGCAGAAATATAATGCAAGACATTAAATCATTTAATGGATTGTATTGTCATTGATGTCAACTTGATATAATCTATTTGGTTATATACAAAGTGTCAAAGACTTCAGAGAATCAGAGAGATAAAGATTATGCTTTTTGTAATGCATAAAAGACAAGTACTCACAATGTGACTACAAACACCGTCGGTCAGTGGAACCCAACGGACAAAGATCACCGAAAATCAAGTCACAGTGATGCTCGAGCAAGAAAACCGACGAGCAGAATCAAGCATACCCGACGGCCAAAAACATAGTGTAAACCGACGGAGAAGCCCAAGGAGAGCTGGAGTGTTGACCGACACTATCAAAGAGTTAAACACCGAAATTAACTAAAGTTTAGAAATGACAAAATATCTAGCTAGCAGAGCTAAATATAGACTTAACTGGCTGTTATCATTGTTTTCATCGACAAGATAAGCTAGAGATAAGTGAATGATTTAAAGCTATTTTGTCCAATTTTCAAGAAGATCTTAGCGAGATAAAATAGGAGTTTTGCTTTAAATCTAATTGGCTAATATTGTGGATCACGCCAAGATCAAGAAAATCAAGAACCTAACAAGGTGTTTGTAACCTTTAACAGGGTTGGCTCTTCACCGAGCTCACTTTAGAAGAGTGAAAATTTTGGGTTACCGGTCCTAAGTGGTTTTTCCCTTAACAGGGTTTCCACGTTAAAAATCCATGTGTCAATGTGTCTATGAGACATTAATTTAGTGTTTTACATTACAGATAACTTAGTTGGATTTATTGGTATACTCTAGATAATTTACTGTCTTTCGGTAAATTAACAGACTGCTTTTCGGTAAACATACAGTAGAAGGTTTTACAAAGCATTCCGAGCAGTAGTAATTTGATAAAAGTATTTGAAGGCATTCATCTTATAGGACTGAAGATAACTAGAGGCTTAATATTGTGGTACTAAGTTTTAAGGGTTGATTATTGGAATATTTTTGAGGCCACTTATTCACACCCCCCCCCCACCTCTCAATTATTACTAATAGCTTCTACTAAGCTTTCTCCCATGTTTGCATTTGGTTTTGCAAGGGTTTTGGTGGAGCCACTATCTTTTGTTGATTACTCATCTCCTAGTGTCATTTCTGGCCCTTTCAATGAGGGTAAGAAATCTTCATCTATAGGTTGAAGGTACTATTTTTAACTATGGTGTTGCTTGGGATGCAAAGGTTCATTTTGATAAGTCTAGTGGTTATAGTAATACTGTTCAAACCAGTCATGCTCGTCCCCAGCGAGTTTCACGACATTTTACATGTGTCAAATCCTCTCCAACCATATTTTGAAGTTGCATATGTTTTATCGAAGGCATGGGTTGGTGTACGAGTTCTCCATTCATTTGGCTTACTCCTTCACTATACATTTGGGTTCAATCTTCTTGGAAGTTGATAGTGAATGGTAAGATCAAGCTATAACCTTTTGCTAAGGGATTTTTCATAACATTTGATTCAAATGAAGATAGAAATCTAGTTTTGGGAGAACATTGGGACAAGGGAGAACATTCTCTTTCCATCAAACCTTAGACTCCTTCCTTCAAACCCTTCACTCAATCACTTTTAGTGCATTCAATTTAAGTCAAGCTGCCAAACCTTCCACTTCAATCTTGGGAAGAAGCTTGTTATGAACCCATTGGTAGCTCGGTGGGACATTTTTTGAAGACCCTATGTCCCACGTGTATCACTCCTTCACTCGTATTCCACTTGACATTGACATCTCTGAACATCTTCATGTGTCAAGCCTTGGACATAATGATTGGATTACAAAGGCCTCCCCTTTAGTTTCATTGCTACTTTGCTACCAATCACTTGGCTTCAAGTGTTCTTTGCCACATCAGAAAAATGTTTTCACTTGATGGAAGGGCATTATAAAATATCACCTTGATGTTGTTGATCCCATCTATTTGAAGGTTGATTCTACTCAAGTCACAACCGAGTTGCATGTTGCAAGTACAACTTTTCTTTCCCTAAGGTTACTATTATTATTTCTCCAACTTCATGTCCATCACTAGTCACACAGGGTGCTCCCTCTCAACAATTATCTTCCTCAGTAGTCATTGATACTTCTTTTCCCCATCATCTTGTTGTCACTCCTTCGAATATTGTTAGTTATTCCTCTATGTGAGGGTCACCTCTTGTTAACCCCTGTAATGGCGTGTTGGATGACAACATTGCTTAGAATGTTATTAGTAGGAGGAAACATCATTCCCCCCTTAATCTTTCAAGGGTAGTGAAAGAGAATTTTGTAAATCAAGGTAGGGTAACTAGTCCCTCGATAGTTCCCAACTCTAATATATTTCTCTATCTCACCTCATGTGAGATTCACTCCTTTTGCCTTGATGTATGGATTATCTAATATAAAAAATCATTATAAATTTGAAAATAAAAATTAGAACTTGTGAATTTGCAATAGATAATAAATCTAAAATAGTTTTATTTATTCTCATTCCAAAATTTGTGTTTGGAATCTCCCTACAAGAATTTATTTATTTATAATGCTAGGTGGTCATAGTTTTGACTAAGGTAACAACACGTTTTGAAAGGGCCCCGAAAACCTGTACAAAATAGTCACAAAAGATATTCAATAATGCACTCTAAACGAAACGAGTCAAGACCACAATGAGGGTTTTACAACAGGCACCCACAACCTTGGAGAAACAATGCATGAGACAACCTTCATGCAAACCCAAGCTGAAAGACAAATCCAATTCTAGGATTTACCTTTAGCACCCTTCTGATGGGAACGAAGAGTCATATCAAAGGAAGAGGACGTCTTAAATTTTTTCCTTTAACAGTAATCCAGCCCTCTTCAACTCTAGCCGCCTCATCCTACCCACGCGGAGGATCATCAACCGCACCAGCGCGATAATATTTACCAGCTGGGATAGCCAAAATGCAATTAGAATCAGCAGGAGTCACATCCACAGAACCATTCGCCTCCACCATCGCCACAACATCAAAGGATACCAGAGCCTAAGCAATCACTAGAGAACACTCAGGAGCCACAACCAAACCCTACGCAGCCACCTGGGGAAAAAAATTTGGCGAGACACACTTCTTTTCCACCACATAGTGTTGAGCAGAAGCACCATTCCACCAATATGCATTAGTTTTCTTTTTACTCATTCCACATTGAGCAGCCAAATGCCCTGTTTTAAAACACCTTCTTCATCTGAAGGGGATCCCTTCATAATCCAAAGACTGGTTCCATCTTCTTTTAGAGAATTTGATCACTATCTCCGCAGGAAGACCCTTATAGGGATCAATATCCACAAGAATGCGTGTAGGATTTGATAAACACAAATCCACAGAACGCCAAGAACACCTGCATGCAAAATAACCTGATACAATGTAGAAGCGCAAGAATGGAAAAAGCAGAACTCAGAACTCACTCAAAATGTGAGAGCAAAAATATTATCTGAATTAATTAAAAAGAATTACAAGGTTCAACCTATAAAGGTGAACAAAACCCTAAAGCCTAAAAAAGCTAGGTTGCACATTAATAATTAATAAAAGAATTAATTATTAATGCACCTAAGAGAAAGCTTAAGCACTAAAGAGTAATAACTTAACTAATTAAATCAACATGATTTAATTAATAAGCAAACTAATGATTACTCTAACACCCCCCCTTAAGCTAAGCGCAGGGGGTAAGCTAACCTAGCACAGCTATGAAAGCAGAAAATGGGTCCCGACAACAAGGCCTGATCAGGTACCCAATACAAGAAAATCTCTGTAAACCGAAGACAAAGAAGAAAACCCAGTGGGAAAAACCCCTCTCCAAAAAGAGATAGAAGAATGCAGATCAAGAAATGGCTCAAGAGACTCTCTCAAGACCATAAGTACAACCAGCCCCCCCATGAGAGAGGGATGAGACACCAAAGTCCCCCCAGAATGAAGAAACTCCTGGCACAATGGTAGATGCCTGATATAGAATCCAAAAGGAGATCCTGAAGCGGCAAATGATATTCCTCCCCTTGGGAAGAAACGGATACAAAGGACAATGTCAAAGAAACCCTGTGAAGAGTGATAAACCAATCTGTCTCAAGATGTGTGCCATGATCAGATGCTGAAGAATCTCTCTGTCTGAACTGAAAAAAATGATGCCAAATCCAAACTGATGTGGAGAATCCTGAAATGCAACCGCAGAATGCACGGATAATGGTGGGCAAACACTGATAACCTGACTGTCAAGGTAGAGGAGATGAATGTCCTCAAAATAATCTTCCAAATCTGCAATATAAGACTCAACAAACAAGAAAGATATGTCTGCAACATAAGAGTCCAAAGTATCTATGTCTGG
>MU223786.1:143962-161797 GCA_018584345.1 Thuja plicata | reverse complement strand
GTCGGAAGAGTGGGAACTGTGAGACAAGCCTCTGATCCATCGGAACATGTAAGGGTGTCTAAATACTCAAGCTCCTCTAAAGTATCATGATCAAAGGGTGTATTCTCTCTCCAAGAAATGGGTATGACACAATCTGAAGCAGGATCCTCTCGGAATGGAGAGAGATTAGGGTCTCCATAGATCTCCCAAAGACGTGTCCAAAGTGGGTGAGGACAATCAATGTCCGATATAGCCAACACAGTGTCATGATCAGCACTAGACACTATAAGTCCTACTATGTGCTCTCTAATAATATCCCATGCTAATTTTCCCTCTGAAGTGGCTGGTTCAAGTATGAGATCATACAAATAAGGCAAAAAATTAAGCCACCTACAATGTGTAAGTATACCCTTTGCCCATGACTCATAATTATCCCGTTCCAGAATAACAACTAAAGGGTGAGTAGAAAAACCCATGATAACTCTTCTAAATGAAAAAAAAAACTGAGAAATCTGACCTTATTGCATTTAGATCAAAACCTGGTGCAAGGAGAAGGGAAACAAAAGCTGCAACTTTGACGCTGAAAACAGGAACTCAAACGACCGAATCAGCAAACAAGACCAGCACGACTGTGTCCGTCTCGGAAACACCTTTCCGGCGATATTTCGTTTTTCAAAAACGGACACCGTATGCTCAAGTTATGGTCAAAAAACCAAGTGCCTCTCCAAAAGATATCTCTCTGAAAAAACACAGAGACTAGCATAAATTTGAAGGCCGTTTGGCCGTCGCAGGTCGTGGTGGCGCGGCGGTGGCCCGTGGGTGGCACCACCGGCGGAGGCGACGACCTGGCGGGGTGGCGGCGGTGGGTGGGTCGGGCGGCCGGGCGGCGGTCGGGCGAGGAGGAGGCGGCGGCTGGCCCTGGTGGCGCAGCGGTGGCGCGCTGGTGTCGCGCTGCCCTGCAGCTGCGCGCGAGTGGCGCGCGGGCGGCGCGGTGGCAGCGCGCACTGGCTGCGCCTGCCTGCGCTTTAAAAAAGCATTTTTTTTGAATTTTTTTGAGGATTTGCCTCGTTTTTCGAGCCGTACGACCCTAGGAGGCTAAAAAAATTTGCCTGTAGTCACAGAGGCCAAAATAGTCAAACTTTATATGTTTTTCGACTCTCCCGGGCCTTCTGAACGCAATGGCGGAGTCTGTTTTTGCTCAAATGACTCCAAAAAATGGCACCTCGTTCAAAGTGACAAAAAAATCTCAGAAAAAGCTGTGGCTGTCGTCTTCGAATCGTGGCTTCAAAACCCTTCAATCAGGTAGCGACAGGGTGGCTCTGATACCATGTAGGATTTGATAAACACAAATCCACAGAACGCCAAGAACACCTGCATGCAAAATAACCTGATACAAAGTAGAAGCGCAAGAATGGAAAAAGCAGAACTCAGAAGTCACTCAAAATGTGAGAGCAAAAATATCATCTGAATTAATTAAAAAGAATTACAAGGTCCAACCTATAAAGGTGAACAAAACCCTAAAGCCTAAAAAAGCTAGGTTGCACATTAATAATTAATAAAAGAATTAATTATTAATGCACCTAAGAGAAAGCTTAAGCACTAAAGAGGAATAACTTAACTAATTAAATCAACATGATTTAATTAATAAGCAAACTAATGATTAGTCTAACAATGCGAGCATAAGTAGAGTGGAGAATGTTAAAAGAATCACCATCCACCAAAATAAATTCTCCAAGAGCATTACCAATCCCCTCCAGCAGAGAGTCGATCCATAAATGTAGGGGAAGACTAGGAAGACGGACCCAAATAGGAAACCTGGCGAAGGAATCCGAAATAGGGTTGAAATCGATATGCCAAGGCTTAACCATGAGCATAAAATGATTCTCCCTGCTAAAGAAATATTCACACAGCCTATTATTTATGTCCAAAACATCTTCAATTTTTTCTATAAAATACCCCTTGGCCAAGGGAAAGATGTGCACCGTATCCACTAGTCATAGTTATAAATCATATTAATTATGATTAAATTATAGTATAATTAATAATTGTTAACTTGGTGTTATAATTGATTATCGTAGAAGCATCATAGAAGACTATTGTTTGGTACACTTAAAGTTGAACTTATTCGTTTGAAAAACATATTGGAATTCATGTCCATTTAGATACAAATTTCAATTCAAATATATGCAAGATTTCCTAACAAAATATGTGGTGATTTTGCTGTAATGGATGATTAAATTTAAAACACAAATTTATAGCAAAATAAAGTATGCAAGAATATCTAAAAATTTACCTAATAAATGGCATGTTGGCAGTGAATCCATGAAATTCATGTATAAAAGCTTAATTATTTTCACCAATTGAATAGTAAAAAATTATTTTTCACAATTTAAAAATTTAAGAATATGCATCTATAATATACAATGTTATAAAAAATACTTCATTTTAATTCGTAAAAACAATTTTTCAATCACTAATTAAAACTAAAAACTATGAGATGATGCAATAATATTAATGTAACGACAAGTAATAATAAAAATTAACAATGAAGAAATACCAAAAGTACAAACCCTTGTCTAAAGAAACATTGTGAAGAGATAAATGCCCAAACCTAGACTCTCCAAGCCATTTAAGTCAAGAGACTCCAAAACAAAACAAAACAGAAATCCTTGCCTGTATATTAACATTCCTAGAGACAAAGGGCAAGAAAGAAAGTAAACCAACAGAAGGATAAAATAGGGAAAATAAGACATACAGAAAAGAGGTTAGAAGATAAAGATAAATAACAAAACTACTCGTTGAATTCCCCAACTAAAAGCATAAGTTTTGATGAGACATAAAGCAAAGGAAGAACTAAATGATAAAATATATCACCAACAATTTAAAAGTTTCAACATCAAGTTAAAAGATGTACTACCAAAAAAAATGGAGTACAAATTAAAGAAGCACTAAATTTTCCACGTACAAAGAAAAGGTGGAGTTAGCTACTGGTGTGGAGGCACAAGTATGGAGGAGAGACAATGATTCAAATAGGTATGAAGAAATTGAAAAATCAAATTTAAACAAAAAATTCTAACAAGGATGTGAATAGTGAGTGTTCTCCCTTAGGCAAAAGGACTAATATCTGAAGTAACCATCGAGGTAGAGAGAGACACATAAAGGAATGAACATACAATGATAAAGAGCACAAAAAGAGTATCATGTTGAAGGTAGAATTAAAAATCCCTTCAATGGATAGTAAGTTATTATTTTAAATATGCTAATAATGGGATAAACTTGAAATACATGATTGTCCTCTTTTGCTACGAAATAAAAATGGATACAACTCGGTCATTTTAAGAATGTATTTTGAGACTTTCATTGGAAAAAGACTTATTTTCCCAAATGAATAATTAAAAATGTTTCATGAGCTATAGTAATTAGTACTCTCAATAATTTGGGAAGAAAACTGCAAACCAATTATAAGGGAGATTACAAAATTGTCCTCTTTTGCTACGAAAGAAAAATGAATACAATGCATTCATTTTTAAAATGGATAAGATACTTTCAATGGAAGAAAAAGAATTTTTTTTCCAAATTAAGAATGTTCCATGAACTATAATAATTACTACTCTCGATAATTTGGCAAAGAAAATTGCACAACAACTATATGGGAGAATACAAAAGAGGAAGAAGCCTAATGACAACTTGCTAATTACTACCATAAATAAATAAGACACTCCACTAATGAATGTAGAAGCTAGAACAATGAAAATTCTATTCATACTCCACAAAATATATTTACTAGGCCCAAAGTTGAATAGTTTTGTAAGGACAAGAACGAGAAGAGGAGTATCGAGTTCAAATTCAACATGAACAAGGTATTAATGAAAATATCAAAAGTGGAGGACATGGAGTTAGGAAATGAACGAAGATTTATATACAACATATTTATGAGGAAGGAATAAAAGATGCAAAAGAATATAAAGAAACAAAAATAATAACTTAGGACAAAAGTAGTTGAATTAGAGCAGAGAGAGAGAGAGACACATAGGTATGGATACAATGTGAGAAAAATATAAAATATCCTATTGGTGTAATTAATATTCCTAATTACACTTTTACTTAAGCTTACTTAGGATACTATGGTTCAAATTCAACATGGAGTTAGGAAATGTACCAAGATTTATATACAACATATTTATGAGGAAGGAATAAAATATACAAAGAATATAAAAAAAGAAAAATAATAACTTAGGACAATAATGGTTGAATTAGAGAGAGAAACAGAGCCATGATACAATGTGAAAAAAAAATATAAAATATCTTATTGATATAATTAATATTCCTAATTATACTTTACTTAAGATTATTTAGGATAAAAGATAATAAATCTTGTTTACATGCTCTTATCACATATTATCATTCCTCACAACACTGTCAAGTCCTTTAGTGCTCACATCACATATTATCCTCCCTCACAACACTATAGAATATTTATAAACATTCAAATATTCCCTGCACAGGGAATGTGGGACTAGTAGTCCCTCTGTCCTACCACCTGCGTGCCTCCTCCAGTAGAATTTCAAGCCGCCCCCTCCACAATGGTTTGGGCTCCCACGCCGCTTCTACTAAGTGGCTATTCTCTGTCCAGCGTGGATGACAACGCTGGAAACACAGCAGTGAAAACACTCTGCACCACCGGCAGACAACCACCACCATTGCAGCCCAAGCACCTCTGCATCCAATCCGGCCAGCAAAATATGACAAGTGGCATTATCTGATTGGGTCGCACAGAGAAAAGGGTATTTTTATGGGCACTAGATTTTTTAAAACGAAAATTTTTATTGGATTAAATTTGACGTCTATCTGGACGTCCAAACCAAGCATTTCTCCTTTGTAGCGACGACTATTTGACTGTCAATTTTAATTAGATAGTTTCCTAATCATTTCTTATGTTGAATTTGATGGTCGTTTAGCCGTCAAATCTAGGCAATTTTGTACTAAAGAGATTATCGTTTGGACGTCAAATTTAAACGACTAGTTTTTCTTATATCATCATTTTTTGAAGAGTTTTGACCCCACCATTGGCATTTTTTTTTTTTTGTGGAGGCGAACTTCAGACCCCCATAACTCAATCATACTCTCCCTTTTTTTATGTAATTTTTAAAAAAAATTGGTGTATAATTTTGCACTCTTCGCTTGTGTGTAGGTATTTTTTATTTTGATAGACAAAATTTCTCGAATTTGCATTTTTTTATGATTATTCCTATCCAATTCTTATTTTTGCAACTTTAGAGGCTTCATTCGAACTCATACATACACATTTTCAAGTGTCATTTTTTTGGAAAGTGCATGATTTTTCGTCTACATTTCAGATTTGCTATCAAATTGTAGCCCTTGTGAGTGGACATAACATTTTCAGTATTTGGTTTATTTTGGCCTATTTTTGACACTTGTAATTGATTAGATCCTTGAGTGATATTGTGTCTTATTTTGTATGAGTCTACAATTGTCTCATTTTTATAGTTGTAATCATTGAAATCAAAAGTCCACTTTGCCTTGTTTTGCAAGTAGCAATTGTATACGCACTATATATAAAATGTCAAAATCCTCAATTTATTATTATTATTATTATTATGATATTGTGTCTTATTTTGTTTGAGTCTGCAATTGTCTCATTGTTATAGTTGTAATCATTGAAATCAGAAGTCCACTTTGCCTTGTTTTGCAAGTAGCAATTGTATACGCACTATATATAAAATGTCAAAATCATCAATTTATTACTATTATTATTATTATTATTTTAGGGGGGGTTCTTTGATTAAGTGCATTTTATGGGGGTGTCATGATTTGTTGATCTCATCTTTTCATGTGGAAGGGTATCATGGTTGCAATCATAGAATATACAATTCATCTCGTTGTCATACATTTTACTAGGGATAATTATGAATCGTGGGCAAAAGGCATCATCACGTATTGTAGATGGCATAAAATCTTGCCTCGTCTTTATTGACTCATTCATAAGCTAAAGTCCAAGTTGAAAAAATTAGCTTGACATGAAATGAATTTGGATATGAAGGGATTGATTGCTTAATACCTCAACTCGTATTTCCATTACATCAAATCCAAGCTAGAAGGTATTGAGTGCCTATGCACACATTGGATTATTATTTGGGAACATTTTGGGGATCCACATGTTCCTCCATTTCCCGAAGATCCAGATGCAGATTGTATCATTCTACTTGATGATGCATATATCATTCCCTATGGTGAGCATACCTTATGGAATATTGAACGTCTTGCACAACTTGAGAGCTATGATGATTTATTGGCTCAACCTACAACTCCTACTTCTCCTATTGAGATCACTTCGATTGTTGCTTTTGATGATGCTTGCATATCTATAGCTATAGATTCTTGTGATTAAGTGCAACGGGGTATTCTTTGTCTTCCAGATACAATTCCATGGGATGAATTCTTGATAGACATTGGAGGTTTGTTTGTGGAGTCCTACATTGCATATTTGGGAGAGACTATTGATGATATTCATCTTCTCTTTGACGAGGATGATACAACATTTGGAGGATGTTTCTTTATCTATAGAGAAGGCATTTGAGTCTTTGGAGATTGGCATTCATGAGTCTATTCATTCACTTGATATGTCACATTGCATGATTCAGGTTGATCATACTTATGTGTTGGAGACTCTTATTGAGTTTCTAGAGATATCATACATTTTGAGGTTTATTCCTAATGGGAGGAAAATTAGTTAGTTTTCATGGGGCAGTTTCTTCATTGATCCTAGAGAATCTACCATTGGTGTATCTTATACATTGAGGGGGGAACTTTGTCTCTCTTCCTACTTCATATTTAGAGGAGACATCTTTGTCTTTGGAGCTTTATCACACTCAGTTACCATTGGCTCCTTGCTTGTCACCTTCTATTGGGTATGTTTCTAATTAGTTAGTGGCATCTTTATCATCCAAGGAAATGGTGAAACATGAGCAGATTTAAGAGACATCATACTTAATTTGGATCCCCCTTCCTAATTTCTATCCACAATGGTAAGAATTCGTGTATCTATAATTGGTCTACCTTCTACCCAAGGGGGAATTGTTGTTTGTAGGCATTGGATTATATTTTCCCTTCAAGCACTCACCATATTTGCAAAAGATTGTTCATTGTGGGGGGGGTACCATGTCCCATTATTTCATTCCTATGGGAGGATCTTTGATTGTATATACATGATATATGTCGTACTGGGGAGGTCTTGAGTACTTCATTTATCCATGCATCTTGTTTATTTCCATCTCTCTTTTTGGAGGGGAGTTTTATCCCGTGAGCTTTTATCCCTTTCTCTTCTTTATGAGAGATTGCATTGCATTTGCACTTGCATATTGTACATGGGTACCTAACATGGCCAAGTAGTTGGGGCCCATCTTACATTGTCATCTAACATTGTGAGTTTAAGTGCATTCCCCTAAGTTGCACTTAAGGGGGAGTGTTGGTGTAATTAAATATTCCTAATAACACTTTACTTAAGCTTACTTGGATAATCCATTGCATAGTAGTTTACATTGTAGACACCTAAGACTTCTCATCTTATTTTAGCACATGGTTTAGGAGAAATTCCACTTTAGGTGGTGATAGTTGTTATCTCATTCCACTTGATGTGTGAGATCCACCTTTAATGGTCTTATCACATTATCATCCTCGCGTTATTGCGCATACTACATTGTACAATGGAGGATGATCCACCTTTGGTGGACATGTGATTCCACCTTGTGTGGGTGATAGGTTATCACTTGCTCATCTCCTAGTTATCATGCATTGCCTATATATTCAGGCACATCTACATTGTGTTCAATTGGATGTTATGTATTGTTGATCATTATTAAATCTCGTCAATAAATTGATCGTATCATTTTGTCTCTCTTTTTTGTGTTATTCATTGGACTTCTAGATCTTGACATATTCTTTAATTGCCTTAGACAAATTCTTACAATCCCAATAAGGTAGACCAAAATAGTCGTTTAAAAATCTACAAGATATTGAAAAAGTACACAAAATAGAAGCAAATATGAAGTTACTTTTTAGGAAAAAGAAGCCCGCACTTCAAAAGAAATAACCAACTTAAACTAAGTATTGAACTCGAGTTAAAAACTTATTCAATTTTCTATGCATTGGAACAAGAAAGATTCAAGTTGGGTACAAATGCTTAGAAGTGTAAAAATCAACAAATCAAATTAGATGGAAAGGTAAATGTGAATATAGTGAAATTGTTTTACGAGACAAATATTACGACAAAAGAAATATGTCGCGTGTTCCAAAAATCACAACTACGTTATACTACTTATGACATTGTATTGGTGTATCAACGTTATAATATGAACTTCGAGTTACATATATGTAGATTTTATGAGGATTACAACAAAAGTCACTTTTGAAGTGAAATATTTACAATAGAGCAAATATTGTCATAAAATATTAAATATGAAGAATTAGTACTAAGTAGTCCACAAGCCTTTTAAAGAATGTATGAAAGGAAGATATGTAGAAGAAATTCACCTTGAACATGAAGAGGAAGAGGACGATGAAAAGAGCAAAATATTACATACAAACCCAACTAATAAGGTGAAATATTTATAAGCAATTATAGTTATTCGACCAAGAGCTTGGATTTAGGATGTGCCAAAAGTATTTATATACAACGATAGCTCTTAAATTGGCATTGGTGATGCAAAGTTATCAATAAAGCTTGGGCTTACAAAAAGTCATGTAAAAATAATCACAAATGCAAGATATTTGCACTAAAAAATTCTTTATGGCTAAAACTATAAAACTAGATACTACAAAGTAAGAGGTTGTATCGAATACAAGAGGAATATCACATACAAAATTACCTCATCACTCAAGAGTGGGAAGTTTTATGGGATAATGGATATCTTTAAGCCACAGAAAGAAAATTTGGAAAGAAATATTTTAAAATGAGAGCCCTTGATGATATACTATTAAGTGTCACAAGGGTTGCAACACTCGTAAACCAAACATATTGTTGTAGAAAGTCTCACCACTTCTTATCAAAAATACGTATTTAGGAGATACTAAAGAAATAATTAACTTAATAAAAGTTAACAATACAACATAAATAATTGGAATTTTTGGGGGTGAGATAGATGAGATAAAGAAATTATTAACAATACTTTTTTTCTTGGGTTTCAAATTTATAAGCTCTTTCATTTAAAGAGCTTCACATAACATCAAATTTAGAATATGTGTTGAGAATTATTTTATGATGATAAATAAATTGCATTGATATCTAAATCTTATACACTTTAAATCTTGGGTTAATTTAGATATATTACTTTATTCTATATAAATTATAATCAACATAATTATTACAACTTTGGTGTAAGTGCTACTTATAATATTTCTTGGATGGATTGCAAGCTAAATAACAAAATGCCTTCATTAACCTATGATTTATATGGCAAAGACCGTTGATTTGATTTGATGATGTAGCAAGATGAACTAAGTACTTAACCAAACCTTTCCACACTCTAGAAGTTCTATGAATAACTTGATCATTTTTCTTGGTCATATGATTTGCAAGAAAATTTGCACCTTACTTGATCTTTCAGCAACAATGTTGCATTGAGAAAACATTAGGGGATATAATGATGGTATTGCATTTGTAAGATATTTGTCATTTTCCAATTTTAAGAGTATTTTTTATGATGCTAACAATGACTAAGTAGTCTCTTCCTTAAAGAATAAGTCTTTCTTAAGCAAAAGCTTACAACCCCAAGAGGAGGACTTGCATTTTTCATTTAGTGTTTGTTCCCCTACTATCCTCCCTATAAAATTAAGTCTTTCGCACAAGCTTACAATTCCAAGAGGACTTGTATTTCTAATTCATTATTTGTTCCCTCTATTTCTTTGATGTTGCAAAAATCGAACAATCAAATTTAATTTACACAATGCAACCAACACAAAAAAGGTTGCCTTAGCAGATACTAAAATTGAAGGCAAGAAAGAGAGCCCCAATGTATATGTCCCATTTTAAGATTTATAGTAAACTTACACTCATTCAACCCATAAGCAAGTGGATTATATTTAATACTATTATTTATAATACAATTACATGTATTAATAATTAAAAATTATTTTAATATATTATTATAATACCTATATATACATCAAGGGAAACCATCTCCTCTTTTCATTGATCTAGTGCCTCTCCCCCTAATCAATTTCCAAAAATAATAGTTTAAATTTAAAGTATGATTCCTATTGATGATAACAAGGATCATAAAATTCTTTAACAAACACTAACCCCCAAGTTATAAGTTCTACTCTCCATACAATCACATTGTCCAAGCACATTTCAACTCCTATTCTTCTAAGTGGATCTTTCTTTTTGACCTTAATGATTTGAGGATCACATTAAATCCTATCCTTATTTTACACTTTCACTTCAATCTAATCATGTTTGACAAAGGGTGAAGACTCCATTCTCTCCAAACCAACATAATCTTCAATTAATGTTTTTAATTATAATCAGTAGCCTAACAAGGGGTTGGCCCATACACAATCATAGCCCGGAGGCGTCAAAGAGAACAACGATAAAACAAAGGTGTTGGATTTTATAGGCCATTAACGACTTATTAACAATACATGAACATAATATGTTTTGTCAAAAATAAAATATACAGAACACTAGAACAAAGGCTAGTAGGCCTCCTCAAGAGTGGGAGGGTCGCTCACTCACCGCATGTGGAGAAGAGTGTTTGAAAGACTATTTTTCCTATGTCGTCGGACAACTGTCCAAACAATATTGTCATTAGGATCCCCAGCACAAGGGGAAGACACTAATAAAGTACCATTTGGACTCCTGTCAGCACCAAGGCCAAAATGTTGAGGAAGTTGTACATTGTCAGCTAAAGATCGGAGAAGACTCAGAGCAGAAGGCAAAGAATGGTCCACATGGCCAGAGGTAGTAGGAGTGGTGTCCACGTGGTTTACAACACGAGGATCAAACAAATTCGCAGAAGGAGCTTGACTTGGCTTTACATAAGGAGCATCACCCAGATTTGCAGCAAAAGCTTCATCCTCGTCGTCAACATGTAAGGAGTACTCAGAAGTAGAATCAGAGAGAGAATTAGAAGCCCAGACAATCAAATGTGTTGGAAATGAGTTGAGTAACTGAGAGGGGAGGGGTGAATCAGTTACCACAAAAACAAATCCAAGTCCCTTAGATGTCTTAAACAAATTTATCACTATTGCTCAGTTAACACAGATATTCTACTGTCATTCGGTTAACATAGCAAATCTTAAGATGTTAACTGTGATTATCCTTTAGTGATTGATTGCAGAAACATAAATCATAAAGCAAATAAAATGTACACAGATAACACCAAGATTTAATGTGGAAACCCAATATGGGAAAAACCACCAATAGAAACTAGTCACTATTTTTCACTCTTCTGAAGAGAGGCATGTTAGGAGCCAACCCTATTAAAGGTTACAATAACACACTGTTAGGTGTGACCCTATTAGCGGATTTAATCACCCTATGAGGAGTGGCCTTGTTAGAGGTCTTCAAACACTTCAATATAGAAATGTCACCTTGTTAGAGGATTTACAAAAAACTATTAAGTCTACTATGTTAAGAGATTTAAATCACTACTACAATTGTTAGAGAGTAACAATAGATTGACCTGTTTTGATAAGCAATTGTCTTTGTTGATTCAGATCTCTGCTCTGGCTTTGATTACTTGATCCTCACTGATCATATATTCTGTTGCAGCTCTGTATGTTTTGTCCTTAATCGGAATCCCATCTAATTTCGCCTCCACACTTCATATCACAAAACATATATATTTTCCACATTACTCACACATCTTCAGTGCAAACTTGACCTTATATATAAATAAGCCTTGTCAAGTCGTCCTTAATAACCTTCCAAATAATCAATAAATCTTAAGTTTGTCGACACTTCATATCACAAAACATATATATTTTCCACATTACTCACACATCTTAAGTGCAAACTTGACCTTATATATATATATATATATATATATATATATATATATATATGCCTTGTCAAGTCGTCCTTAATAACCTTCCAAATAATCAATAAATCTTAAGTTTGTCGGTTGCATATAACCAATTAACCATATAATATAAATTGTTGTTAGTCGGTTGTCACTAAAAGCCAAACTCGGTTAATATTGAAATCCTTCAATGCCCAACCAAAACTGTAATGCCCGACTGAACTTAGTTAGAACTAAAAATCACTTTGATCATCTTCAATGCCCGAAAGAGCTTGGAAATCACTATATGTGCTCGGATAGGATTAGACATTTGTGTAAACTTCACTACACTTGTGTAAACATCAATTACAATACACAATTGAATAATTGTCATCAACAATCTCCATCTTTGGCATTCATGGCAACACATGTCATAATACAAAGAATTATAGAGCAACAGACACAAGAATCAAATTTTATTAATGTCCTTAGCTTCATTTTGATTCTCGTCCAAAAACTCCCTCTGACATCAATCTCTGAAATACAGATTTCTCCCTCTTACATTAATCTTTGTTCTCTGATAAAGTTCTCCCTCAGTAATCTTTATGACATCAGTAATCTCTCCCTCTTTGAAAACCAATGCAAAAGATACCATCCAATACACATCCAATGAAGTTGTAATGTATCTGTTTGTACTGATTCATATGCAGTAAGCTCTAAATATCTACATCAACATGTTTAAGTATATTTTGTAGCTCGGTTGATGCATCACTAAACTGTGTTTTAGTGAGCTTCAGTTAGGGGAATCACCCCTAGCTTTCCTCAAAGATACAAAATACATCCTTAGGTAACAGTTTTGTGAATATATCTGCAATTTATTCTTTAGTATTCACATATTCCAATCTTACTTCTTTGTCCTGAACCAATTCCCTCAAGAAATGATACTTTATTGCAATATGTTTAGTCTTAGTATGCATCACAGGGTTCTTTGAAATGTTAACAACACTGGTGTTGTCACAGTAGATAATAATTGGTTCTTTGATTTCCACCTTCATACCTGACAATAGTTGTTTGAACCATGTGATATTTGAATAATTCACTGATGCAGCAACATATTCTGCTTCTGTTGTAGACTGAGAAATGCAGTCATGTTTCTTGCCTGTCGAGGAGACTAACCTCTTTCCAAGAAATAATGCTCCACCACTTGTTCTCTTTCTGTCATCGACACTTCATGCCCAATCAACATCAGTAAAAGTCTTCAAATCAAAGTTTCCTCCTTTCTTATACCATAATCCATAATCTTCAATACCCTTCAGATATCTCAGAATCCTTTTGATAGCCATTAAGTGATTCTCTCTGGGATTAGTTGAAAACCTTGCAACAATACCGACTACTAATGCAATATCAGGTCTAGTGTGAACAACATATTGAAGTTTACCAATCATGGATCTGTAGGTAGTTTGATTTACTTCATTTGAATCATCATCTTTAGATAACATATGTCTAGTAGGGATAGGAGTCCCAGCTAGTCTGGAATCTTCCATCCCAAATTTCTTCAGTATCTCTTCGATGTATTTTGACTGAGTAATATATATACCATCTTTCATTTGATAAACTTGTAAACCAACAAAGAATTTGATTTCACCAAACATAGACATCTCAAATTCCTTACTCATAGCTACAGAGAATGCTTTGCATAAATCACCATATCCAGTGAATAGTATATCATCAACAAATATCTCTGCTAATAGTATCTTGTTCTGAGGTCCTTCTTTGATGTAAAAGCTACTATTATCATTAGTTCTCTGAAATCTAATACTTACTAAGTAACCATGCAGTCTTTCATATCAGGCTCTCGAAGATTGCTTCAGTCCATACAAGGCTTTGTGCAATTTGCAAACCATATTCCTTTTGTTAGGATCTACAAAACCTTCAGGTTGCTCAATATAGACGTCTTCTAGGATTCCATTCAAGAATGCATATTTTACATCCATTTGATATACCTTGTATCCTTTATGTGCAGCATATGCTAGAAGAGTTTTGACTCCTTCAAGTCTTGCAACAGGAGCAAAAGTTTCTCCATAATCAATACCCTCTTCTTGCATATCCTTTACATACTAATCTTGCTTTGTTTCTGGAAACTTCACCTTTCTCATTCATCTTGTTCTGAAAACCCACTTAGTACCAATCACATTCTTGTCTTTTGGTCTAGGTACAAGAGTCCAGGTTTTGTTCTTTTCTATCTGCTCAATCTCTTCATTCATTACTTCTATCCAACTTTCATCATTCAATTCATCTTTAGTTGTTCTGAGTTCAATTTCACTAAGCAAACATGTACCTTTAATTTTGCTCCTTGTCATTATACCTTATGTCTGATCTCCAATTATTTTCTCAGGTGCATGATGCCTTCTGACATATTTGGCAAGTACAAGATCCTTCCTTCTTGATTCTGGGCTTGCTCCACTTGGTTCACCATGCTCAAATATTATGTTATGTTCTTTTGTCTGATACTCGGGTTCCAGTATATGAGACTCAGATGCAACTGTCTATGACTCGTGTCTTTCTGTATGTGACTCGGTTCCCTCTATCTGTGACTCACTTTTCTCTGCTAGTAGCTCGAGTTGCACAGGTTGAGCTTGTGTTGATGAATTCAGTGGTTGACATGGTTGTTGTCCAATCACCATTTCTTGTTTCTTAGGTATAGTATCAGGCTTATAATACATAAAGTTTATGTAGTCCTCAGGCTCTTTACTGCTCTGTTCTTCATATCTTTCTGCAAACTCATCAATCTTCACATGTACACTTTCTATGACTTTATGAGTAGCAAGATTCAAACATCTATATGCTTTGCTTTTACAATAGCCTAGGAATATACCTTCATCACTTTTTACATCAAATTTTCTATTTCTTGCTTCCTTCAATATGTAACATTTACTTCCAAATACTTTGAAATAGCGAACATTAGGTTTATAGCCATACCATAATTGAAAAGGTGTCCTCTTAGTACCTTTCTTCAGTTGAACTCGGTTCAAGCTGTGAATTGCAATGTTGATGGCTTCCTTCCAGTATTTGGTAGCAACATTCTTTTCAATCATCAGGGTTCTTGCACAATCCATAATGGATTTCTTCCTTCTTTCTGCTATACCATTCTGATGTGGTGTACCTGGGGCAGATACTTGTCTCTTGATTCCTCTATCATTGTGAAATTCATTGAACTCGTTAGAAATGAATTCTCCTCCTCTATCAAATCTTAAGAATTTCAGTTTCTTTCATGTTTCCTTCTCAACTCTGGCTAGATACCATTTGAACTTTTGAAAAGCTTCTGATTTTTCTTTGAGAAACATAATAGTCGTCATCCTGTACTGGTCATCAACAAATATAATGAAATACTTCTCACATGTGTAACTTGTTCCAATTGGTCCACATAAATCAGTATGGACCAACTCCAAGACTTCTTCAGTATTGTAATTCTTGCTCTTGAAATTAGTCTTGCCCATCTTCCCAATTTGACATTGTTTGCATATTGTCAATTCAGGTTTCTTCAAAATAGGAATACCTCTTACTCTTTTGTTCTTGCTTATGTTGATCAGGTTATCAAAGTTCACATGACACAACCTTTTATATCATAATCAGTTTTCTTCTACTTGTGCAATAAAACATGAACTTTCATTGAGATCAAGATAAAATAGATTACCTTTTGTTTACCTACCAGTTCTAACTAGGTTTCCTTTACCATCCAAGAGCTTGGCCTTACCATTCATGAATTCTACCTTGAAACCAATAAGCATTATCACATTTGATTCCTTCAGTTAGAGCAATACAACCTTTATCTTTCACATAGTAGGGTTCATCAATCCCAAAACTGACACTCCCACCATCATAGTGCTCAAGATGTTCAAATTTAGTTTTATCACCAGTCATGTGGTGAGAACAACCACTATCAATTATCCAACTGTCAGTTTTGCTAATATGAGAGAACAGTGCAGTCTTTTCATCATCTTCATTATCTGACTCATCCTTAATAGCAATGTAAACTATTTCATCTTCATCTTCATCACTATCAGAATCTTTTGCAATATAACAATATTTCTTACCTTTGTCCTTGTAACTTGTGAAATCTTTCTTGCTTTTGTACTTGTTGAACTTTCTCTCATCTTTGCCTTCTTTGTTTGGACACTTAGCAACAATGTGACCAACCTCATTACATGAAAACCAAATCAATGGTATTCTTCATTTGTATTTACCTTTTTCTTTGGCAGCTCTCTTTGCAAGTAGTGCTTCAATGATTTCCAGATCTCCATCATCAGATTCATCGTCACCATTATTGTCAATTTGTTTACCTTTCATCTTTCACAAATTTAATTTATCTTTGAATGCAGACTCAAGATTGCTAGGATTAGGAAAATAATTGTCAAAGTTGTCCAATTCAAAAGTTGTGAGTCTTCCAACCAATCCATCTAGAGTTATGTCATTACTGCATCTCGTCTCTTGAATAGCTAAAACTCTAATTGCATAGATAGGAAGTAAATTTCTCAATACCTTGTTGACGACTTTTTTGTCTTCAATTGTTCCACCGGCAGCTCTGATTGCACTGACACTTTTCTTGATTCTTTCACTGTACTTTGTAATTTCTTCTCCTTTCATTTTCATCAGATCAAACTGACCTCTGAGACTTTCTGCTTTGGATATCTTTACAATGACATCTCCTCCATGAATATCATGCATTTTTTTCCACATATCAAAGGCAATAGGGCAGTCCTTGACTTCATCAAATTCCAAGAAGCTGAGTGAAGAAGCTATATCAATCATCATTATGTTATGATGCTTCATGTCCACCATCTAATCCACAGTCAAAGGTCTCGATGGTTCCACATATCTATGGTCCAAGAATTGCAATCCAATATCTCCAATAGTAGATAGATGTAGCCTCATCAACTCTTGCCATGGAGCGAAGTTGTCCTTGTTAAGCTTGGGGATCTCCCTTCTGTAAGACATCTCTGATCATTTAGCTTAGGCCTTGAAACCTTCCCTGGAATCACTTGCAATCTTTCCTGTAAGCACCAAATGCTCTGATACCAATTGTTGGAAATGAGTTGAGTAACTAAGAGGGGAGGGGTGAATCAGTTACCACAAAAACAAATCCAAGTCCCTTAGATGTCTTAAACAAATTTATCATTGTTGTTCGGTTAACACAAATATTTTATTGTCACTCGGTTAACATAGCAAATCTTAAGATATTAACTATGATTATCCTTTAGTGATTGATTGCAGAAACATAAACCATAAAGCAAATACAATGTACACAGATAACACCAAGATTTAATGTGGAAACACAATATGGAAAAAACCACCAATAGCAACTAGTCATTGTTTTCACTCTTCTAAAGTGAGCCCTATTAGGAGACAACCCTATTAAAGGTTACAATAACACACTGTTAGGTGTGACCCTATTAGAGGATTTAATCGCCCTGTGAGAAGTGGCCTTGTTAGAGGTCTTCAAACACTTCAATATAGAAATGTCACCTTGTTAGAGGATTTACAAAAGACTATTAAGTCTACTCTGTTAAGAGATTTAGATCACTACTACAATTGTTAGAGAGTAACAATGGATTGACCTGTTTTGATAACAAACTGTCTTTGCTGATTCAGATCTCTGCTCTGGCTTTGATTACTTGATCCTCACTGATCAGATATTCTGTTGCAGCTCTGTATGTTTTGTCCTTAATCAAAATCCCATCTGATTTCGCCTCCACACTTCATATCACAAAACATATATCGTTTCCATATTACTCACACATCTTCAATGCAAACTTGACCATATATATATATATATATA
>MU223786.1:114827-143911 GCA_018584345.1 Thuja plicata | reverse complement strand
TATATATATATATATATATATATGATAAGCCTTGTCAAGTCGTCCTTAATAACCTTCCAAATAATCAATAAATATTAAGTTTATCAACTGCATATAGCCAATTAACCATAAAATATAAACTTGTTAGTTGGTTGTCACTAAAAGCATAACTCGGTTAATACTGAAATCCTTTAATGCACGACCAAAACTGTAATGCCCAAGTGAACTCGATTAGAACTTAAAATCACTTTGATCATCTTCAATGCCCGAGAGAGCTTGGCAAACACTGTCTGTGCTCGGATAGGATTAGACATTTATGTAAACATCACTACACTTGTGTAAACATCAATAACAATACACAATTGAATAATTGTCATCAACAAAATGATCAACTTCATCCTTCCACCAAGTGGCAACACCTTTACGATGCAAGAGAGAATAACAGTTTGTAGCCACATGTCTAGTACAGGGGTATCGCCAACACCAAAAGAGGAGGTCCTCATAATCCAACGATTAGGTCCAAGGCATATCCCCAACCATGAGCACCACATCCCCTGACAGTGGCGTGGAGATATCCATGTCAAGAAAAATGAAAGTAAACATAGACCCAACAAAGTCGTAGCCTCATCCGCCTTCAAGAAATGGCCAATAGAGTTTCTAATGGCCTCAATGAAAGAAATACCCCAAAAGACAGAGCGCACATTGAGCGGTTCAGTTAGGGGGTTGAAGGAGATTGTTCGGGGTTTGGTGGAAACAGAGTGATTCCTACAATCCACGGCCTTCTCAGCACAAAATCAAAGTCTTTAGAGGAACAAAATAGAGCAATATATAACCTCTTTGCAATGGGGAAAAGTTCAATGTTACTAGAGACTAAGAGTTGCCAAGAACTTGTTACCCAGTGATGCAGATCCATAAGAGAAGCCCAAAGACCAATGAATCTACATACCAACCCACAACGTTGATAGAACTCCACAATATCCACCACATTCAAGCCACACACCACCACAAGGGAGGCCTTGGCATAGGAAATGGGTCAAGCTTTCACCTTTGGAGGAACAATAGCAACAACTTTGCAAACATGAGTATAGCTCCATCCATCAACAAAAGACTTTGGAGGGGGTTGGTGGGAAACCCTTCCCCCAACAGTAGTAACAACCCCTGAACCACCAACAGTTAGGTATGGAGCCAACTCCATTCTAGGAAGAGCAGCCAAAGAAACCCCATCAGCACCAACATTATCAAAAAATATCAAACGTCACCGCAACACCAAGAACTGCAGTCACAACAACATCATTAGTTGTTTTGTGCAGAGTTCTTGAATCCTTCATAGTGCCCAAACCCGTTGGAATAGGAGCCATTGCAGAGAGTGAGGGAATGCCTTCCCCGCAAGAATCCCAAGAATCCATCTCCCCCATAGGATGCCCAAATGGAAGACCCGCTCCAACGGTCCAACATGTTGGGCAGGAGAAAGTAACAGATGACACTTTAAATTTTTTTTGTTGCAAGTAAATAATCTTCAATTAATGTTATTGTGGCTCAACCTTTCCATTGTAATTGTGCAAAAATTTAGTAGCTATTAGAATTTTATTTCCTTTGCCTAATCATGTTTAACAAAGGGTGAAGACTCTATTCTCTCCAAGCCAACATGACCTTCAAATAATTTTGTTCTAGATCAACCTTTACATTTTAATTATCATGATCTTCAATTAATGTTGTTGTACATTTTAATTATTGTGATCTTTAATTAATGTTTTTAATTAAGTTTAGCACCCTAACAAGGGGGCTGGCCATTACACAACCATAGCCAAAAAGCATCAAGAGATCAACAACACATAAACAGAGGTGCTCGCTACTACACGTGAGGGATTAACAACAAGGTCAAGAACATGTCATTAACAACACACTCACAGCACAACTAGTAACCCACATCAAGAGTGGAACCAACTAACTCATATCTAGTATCACCTAAAATTGGTCAAGGCATAATAAACTAAGAAAATCCTCTCAATACAATAATTGATCAAATTAAATCAAAGGAACCTTAAACATTAATTGTGTAATTAAGTTCAATCAATTTAAATACATGAGTAATCAATGATCCTAAACAATTAATGTCCTAGCCATTTAATTAAATAAAGATAAAAAATTCACATGGCTAGGGATATTAATTACTTTGATTTAATTAAATCCTCAATATTCTCTCAACATGTCATTAAGTCAACACATCAACCAATGAGACTAAAATACAGGGATTGCTCACTCAATTTTGAATCTCAATCACTCAATTCAAATGGAGGAAATCTTGACCATCCAATTCAATTTGAAGTATTTTCCCTCCAATTGAGAATCTATATAATCAGCTCACATCAAGACATTTTCATATCAAGGTCATTTGCACCTAAGTCATGTTAGTTTAACATTTGAGCTAATTTGCATTGTTATCATTCATTTTAGGACAATTTGCAACATTGTAGGTCAAATTCATATCAGATTAGAACATGTAGCAGCATCATTCAATTCGTCCTATCTTACATCTTAACTTAATTCATCAATTTAGGATCAATTGCATCATTCATCATCATCAAAATCCTCAAAATTGCATTCATTCTAGGTGCATTTCCATGAATTCCATTTCATGAGAGTCAATCCACTTATCTAACATGCTAAATTCTGAGCATTCATAATTAGATCATAATCCTCATGTCTAGGAAGCAATAGGTCACCTTCAATTTGGTTTATGTTTTATTTTGATTGATTTCTATGTACCAACCAATTGAGCTAATAATTTATAAAAAGTGTTGTGTTGAAGATACAAGTACACAATTTTCACACATTTTTGGTGCCCACAGTGAGGCCCTAGGCCTGAAATTTCATTATTTTTTGACATATTTGTGCTTGCATGGTGGAAGCAGTTTCAAAGAAGTTCGTTTCTGGTATATCGATTCATTTTTGGTTCCTAGAAGTTTGTTTCCTGATAGAAAAGTTCAATTTCGATCTCTAAAAGTTCATTTTCGGTTACTACTTGTTCGTTTTTGGGAAAGTCGGTTTAGCAACAATTTCGTATTTGGCAACAATTATTTCATTTCAGGATTAAAAGTTTGTGTTGGTATAAACTATTTCATTTTTGGAAAGTTGTTTCATATTTGGTCAAAAGTGTTTCATTTTCGGAAATTGTTTCGTATTTGGTCTAAATATGTTCGTATTTAATCAGAACTAGTTCGTTCTTGGGAAATGTTTTGCTTTTGGTAGATAGAAGCTCATTTTTGGGGTAGTTTGCAGTGTATTAAAGTTTTTTAATTGCTTTTGAATACTAACCCTAATAAATTAAGGATTTTGTTTGCTCACATGCTCTTAATATGCAGAGTCTAATATGAAGGACACATGCCAAAGAATGAAACAAAATCAAACTACTAATGGATTTGTCTTGCAAGTTGCCTAATGGATCAAACCAAACATTGTGTTTGTAGTGATTTGCTTTCATTTTCTAAGCACCTAGCTTGATTGGTTAGTTTCAGATTGATCTCTCAAGGTGTTAGGGGATTATGCTCTCACCTTTTAGGTGATCAAAAACCTAGAGCACTCTTGATTCATCCTGGCTTGGGAACTCCATAGGACTATCTAGTTTCATTTCAAAAAGTGAGACTACATAGGGGAATGAATGTGTTTTGTGTGCTTGGGATCTTAAGTGTGGTAGGAGAGTATGCTCTCACTTCTTTAAGGTGATCAAAAATCTAGACCTGTAGTAAAGGTTCACTTTTCATTTTATTTTTCCTTAGAGAGCCTGTCATGGTAGAAAAACGTACTCACCCCGCGAGAATGACTCAAAGTAGACACAGGTCAAAGCCAGGCCATCTCATCCGCAATTAATAAATGCTACTGCTAGCCAAAACTATGATAGACAAATGCACTTTGGTACATTTTTCTAGGAGAGACACTAACATTCTGAATAAGAACCTTAACCAAATCCATAAGCTAGTAGCCTCCTTATTATCCTTGGTGTTGTTTCCATACTGCATAGCGGTTTTGTCGCCCATACAAGTTTTACAATCACCATTCGTACATCTCTAGTAGTGAGGTGAAGGGTTCTTGGATTTCATCACCTTGAACTCGGGCAATCCCCAAAAGGGATCCCCTACTCACACACTCCTTTACGGCTCAATTATGTGTAATTATTTCTTAGCATCTCTGCCCTGGATTACTCGTTAGATTGATGGGGACATATGCACTACAACTAGGTGTACTTAGTGTGGGCCTATGGAAATTGCATTGACACTAGGCTAAGGTTAGCTTGCTCTCTGTGTTTTTCTTGTGCTAAACCCATGAAAGTTTTTTGAACATACACTCAATGTTAGGGCTTTTAGAGACAAGACCACTATATGTGTTCTGTCTGCTATGTGTGTGTTACTAAATACTAGAGATATTCACCCTAAAAACATAGCTAAAACATCAAATTTCATTATTGAAACACAAAGAACACATAATTTCATTTATGGTCAGTAAAGTCTTGTTTCATGTCTTCGAAAGTTCATTTTATATCCTAGAAAGCTCATTTCCAGTTTGCCTAAGTTTGTTTCTAGAAAAATTGGTTTTTATATAATTTTCAATGAAATTTTGTTTATAGTCCATGTTGTTTCATTTCTGGGAGTCCAAGTTCATTTTCTATCCTCAAAATTTCATTTTTGGGAGAAGTTTCATTTCTGGTGTCTGAAGTTTCGTTTCTGGAAAAAACTAGTCTTGTTTATGAAGTTTCATTTCTGGGACAGAGGGCATTTCCGTTCAATCTCTGACAAATCAAATCATTGATCCAAGTATGCTTTTTGGTCTTCTTTCAGGTCATATCATTACAGTAAACAAAATCAATTCATCAAAACCTATTGTCATCAAAGTATACCTGATTGTTCATTGATTGCATATCACTTCTAGTACATCGGCTTGTCATATGAATACTTTTATTCGGTTTTCAGAGGTCGTCATCAGGGAACATCTACCCCTCTAGAATTCTGAAACAAATATCATTTATCATCAAAATCAATCCAATTTAGACAAGCTCTTATACACTTCAATCAACTTAAAATCTTTGACATTGGTTATCGTTATATCAAACTTTGGGTCATTTGGTTTTCATGGTTAACACTTGATCTAGTTTGTATTATTTTCAACAAGATCCCAATAACAAAAATCACTTTCCTCTTATCACCTTTGATCAAGGACAAACATCAACGCAATAGTCTATAGCTCATCACTCACCTAAACAAAAGCATCAAAGTAATTCAAACAATTTCAACATGTCGGAACACGAAAAATTATTGGAAGAGATTACATGATCAAAATGCTCATCATAGTGACTGTAATGAATCTTTCAATGATGAAGAAGAAATAACCGATAAACAAGTTAGAAAATGTCAACAAGATAAATACCTCTAGAAGATCATGGAAAGAATTCTTAATGTTGATAAAGAAAGATACTTCATGCACCTAGCCTCGATGGGAGTTAAGCTTCCTAAAGACTTTGATGTGGATCAACTCAAAACACAAGAAAAAGAGAATCCTCTCACAACTCTAATTTTTGCAATCTGAAATCCTAGACATGAAGAAAGGGACAAACCATCCAAGAAATACTCATTGGAATCTATATGTCATTTTCCTTTTAATCAGGATTTGCACATGGCATCATTCCTTCAAACATAAACATACCCAAATATGACAAATATATAGGAAATATGGATCCTCAAGAGTCAAGACCATGTTAGGGAATTGTGTACCCTTAGCATGGATTTCATGCATGATCAAACCTATCTCATGAGGCTATTTCCTAGAAGGTTGGGTGGTCAAGCGATGGAAGGGTTCTCCAAATTAACCTCGAGCATCAAATCCTTTGAGGAGTTAATCAAATGTTTCATTCAACAATACTCCTATAACATTCAACACGTTATTACAATGTTAGACCTCTACAATACTAAACAACGAAATGGAGAATCTTGTCACATTCTTACAAAGGTCGAGAAATATTTTTGCAAGATATCCTAGACTGATACCTGAAAGTGAAAAGATGGATATCTTCATTAATAACCTTATTCTGGAAATGAACTTCGCTCTAAAAATGGATTGTCCACCTACCTTTGATAAAATGGTTAATAGTGCCATTAAGATTGAGGATGTATTGATAAGAAAAGGGGAGATCAAACTCTATAAAGATACAAAGGAATTCTCTATTAATTCTAACAATAATGATAAATTTAAATTCTGGAACAAATATAAGAATGTAGTAAATGATGCAGTTGTTGAAGCTTCCAACATCAAACCAAAGCAACTGATTTTTAATCTCTCAAGCGACATAGGAGACAACACTCATAATATTGCATCAGCATCTAAGATTAATCAAGAATCTTATAAAACAAATGCACCTTGGACAGCTGGTCCTACAAGGAAATTCACTCCTTTAGGAGAGTCCCTTTAGACAGAGTTGTGCACTCTCCTTGCAAACAACATAATCACTCTACCTGAGGCAAGACCATTTGAACCACCAATAAAGCCAAAATGGTGGAATGATGATCACTACTGTGAATATCATCGTAACAGAGGTCATAAGACCAATGACTACATAAAACTCAAGCATCTTGTGAAAGATTTGATTGACGATGAAGTCATCGCCATTGATAGACATAAAACAATGAAGATCACAGACCCACTACCAAATTATGGAAAAGGGGGAAAATACGATGCTAAAGTCAATTACACATCCTCTCATGATAATGCGATAAATATGCTAGATTCATTTAATCAGTCCATCAATGGCATTATAATCAAAGATAAACAACAAGATGAATCATCTAATGTTGTCACGAGGAGCCAAGATAAAGTTACTTTTAAAGGTGTATCATCAAAAGAACCTACACATCAAAACCAACAACATCGAAACAACTAACATCTTCATCCTCAAATTACAGCTTGGTTGATCAACTACAAACAACCACAACTCAAATCTTGATACTTGAAATGCTTAAGATCTCTCATTCTCACAAAGAGATCATTGAAAGAGCCTTATTGGAAATAACTGTCGGAAAGGATTTATGTCATTCGATTTCAAGCCATGGTTGGACACTTAACAACACCGCATTATTTATCCTTTTCATAGGAATATGATAAGTTCTTAAGTCATCTGCATAATCAACCCTTGCATATAGAAGTTATTATTCATAAGCACCGAGTCAAACGCATATTAATATATGGAAGGGCTATTTGAATATTTGTACATTGAGTCTTGTCACTGCATTGGGATTTTCTAAAATAGCTATAAACCCAAGAAGGAAGATCACAATTAAGACATGATGACGAAGAAAGGTCTTCTAAAGGCTTAGTAGTGTTTCCAATCAGAGTTGAGCCCATAGAGGAAGATGTGATCTACCAAGTCCTTGACTTGAGTCTTGCTTATAACATTCTCTTGGGAAGACCATGGAGTTATGACATGTAGTCGGTACCTTCCATCTTTCAACAATGTATCAAGTTTCCATCTAATGAAGCAGAAGTGAGTATAGCAGCAGACACAAGCTACTTACAATCTTGTAATAAACTTACAAAAAACCAATGACAACATGGTTCCCCATAATAGAGAAGCTTCTATTGAACAAAAAGAAGAGAGTTCCATGGGTGCTACATTAAGAGATTTTGAAAAGAAGTCGAAGCTGAAAGACAATGGGATAGGAGAATATAAACTTGACCAACTACCTTCTCTGACTACTTTACCTAATTCACCAAGAACATATGGTAAACCTTCATCATCAATTGCTTCAAGCTCTAAAGTTGTAATTCATAATGGAATGTTTGTCAAGGGCGCTTCATTAACAGATGAAAATGAAGAGAAAGATGTCCTAAATTGGCTATATAGAGGTGAAGAAGAATCACATCATGAGGCCAACCATATCAACATTTCAACTCAAAAGTATGGAATAGGTTTACACATAATGCAACAAATGGGCTATAAAGGACACAAACCTCTTGGCAAGAACAAAGAAGGGATTGTTGAACCGATACACATGACCTCTAGAAATCCAAATGACAAAACAAGGATAGGTTATACATAAGAAGTTATTCCCTTACTTCAAGATCGTCTGGTCTTTCATCAATATGAGGAAAAAGAAGATGAGGTAGAAATCATATCAAACTCATTTGACAGACTACTTTATCTAGAAGAAGAACTTTCAAATCAACAAGAATCAGTCTTACCACAACAATCATCACAAGAAATGGGATAGTAAATAGAAGAAAGGTCGTCAATGGAAAAGAATCAGTTATATCACAATCACAATTAGTTCAAGACATTGAAAATCAATTAGAGAAAACCAATGTTGATAGGGAAGAAACAATCACACACCTCCTTGCTGCGGGTATCTTATGATTACAAGAGGACAGAGAATCAGATTCTCGTGAATATGGGTGGGAAGAAACCTCTATAGCCACACAAGATATTGAGGTTAATGTGATCCATAAATATGTATTTCAATTTGAAGAGGGGCAAAGCTCAAGATTTAAACCTTTCAAATTTGGTTCACGTATCGATGATGACTCTAGTGAGGATAATAGGGATCTTAACAAAATAAACGATTCTTTGGAAAGAAACGTTATAGACCTTGTTGATACAGTAGAACGCTTTGATAATAACGTGATTATAACCTTGGGAGCATTTGAGACAAATCTTGATGATCCATTGCCTTTGATACACCTTGACTTATTGAATGGACCCAAACTGAACTTGTTGAACTACAAACCTTTCCAAATGAAGATGGCATAGCTTGCTACCTTAACGTTGTTGAACCCTTAACGTATTCCACCAATGAACTTAGCACAAGGGTGACAATAGAAGATATCAAGTTTCTTAGCGGCAAAATAAGAAATAAAAAGAAAAATAGATCTGAAGGGCAAAACCACATTGTGGCAGTGTCAACAAAGGGTGTATCTGACGATGAAAACCTCTTTGGGGCACCTGAAAATGAAAAACTTGATATTCTTCTGCAGCACTTTTAGTAAAGATCTTCTATTCTTATTGAGCCTACACAACCAGTTAATATTGGAAAATAAGAGGCACCTAAAATGATCCATCTTGCTCAATCCTTGTCAGAAGAAGAGAAACAAGAGTTCACCCAATTCTTCAAGGACAAGATCAATTTTGTAAGGTCTTATTTTGATATGCTAGGACTAGATATTGATTTGATCATGCACCAGTTATCAATAGCACCTGGAATAAAGTCAATCAAACAAAAGTTAAGAAAAATACATCCACATGTTGCACTTCTGGTGAAAGCGGAATTAGAAATATTGCTCAAAGTTGGTTTCATTAGGGTGATTTGTTACACAGAATGGATCTCTAACATTGTTCTAGTATAAAAACCTGACAAACACATTCGAGTGTGCACAAACTTTAGATATCTTAATAAGGTGTGCCCTAAAGATGATGTTCCGCTTCCTAACATTGACATGATCGTAGATATGACCGCAGGGTATGAAATGATATGATTAATGGATGGTTTTTCTAGCTACAATCAAATCAAAATAGCGCCAGAAGACAACTTTTACGTGTCCATGGTGCACCTTTTGTTGGAACGTTATGCCTTTTGGGATCAAGAATGTCAGTACTATGTATCAGTGAGAAATGACAACTCTTTTCCATGACATGATGAATAAGAACATGGAGGATTACGTGGATGATACCCTAGGAAAATCAATCAAAAGGAAAGATCATTTGAAGGACTTAGGCACAATATTTGATCAAATGGAGCATTTCATATTAAGGCTAAATCCTAATAAATGTGCCTTTGTAGTTACCTCTGGAAAACTCTTAGGTTACATTGTTTCAGCTAAAAGAATTGAAGTGGATCCTGCAAAAGTCAAGGCTATCATGGAGATGCAATCAACGAAAAATATACATCAAATGAGATCTCTTCAAGGGAAGTTACAACCAATCAAGCGATTCATATCTCAATTGGAAGATAAAGCACAAGCGTTTTCAAAGTCACTTCAAAAGGGTGTTACTTTCAATTGGGATGAAACATGTGAGCAATATTTTAATCAAATAAAGCATAATTTGGTGAATCCACTTAACTTAATGTCTCCTATACAAGGCAAACCATTTCTATTATATATTTCATCTACAGAGACATCATTGGGGGCATTTCTCACAAAACAGGATGAAACGGGAAAGGAAAGAGTCATCTACTATATCAAAAAGACATTGGTGGCTTACGAGTTCAATTACACAATCATAGAGAAGGCATGTTTAGCGGTGGTTTTTGCATTTCATAAATTGAGGCACTACATATTATCCCACTCGGTTAAAATCATCGTTGAGATTGATCCACTAAAGTATCTTCTAAGTAAAGCAGCACTAACTGGAAGACTAGCAAAATTGGCAGTGATACTGAGTGAGTTTGATATCAAGTACGTGGACCGCAAAGCTATCAAAGGATAGGTCATCTTTGATCAACTGGCTGACGCACCTCTACAGGATGACAAACCTCTAAGCATTGAATTTCTCGATGGATTTATTCTTCATATGACTAATTATCCGCAGAAGATGTATTTTGACGATTCCTTCACACAACAAGGATCTAGAGTTGGAGTACTCTTTATCACACCACAAGGTTACACTATTTTGAAAGAACACAAATTGATATTTCTATGCACAACAACATAGAGGAATATGAAGCCTTGGTAAATGATCTAAAGATGGCACTAGAGTGGAAGATAGTGGAATTACATGTTTGTGGTGATTCACAGCTTATATTCAATCAGATCAATGATGACTATCAAACTAAAGATGACAAACTAAAGCCATATAAAGAGATGATGGATGATCTTAAGAAGTACTTAGTGTATATCACATTTCTATAGATTCCATGACCAGACAACAAAGCAGACGATACAATGGAAACTTTGGCATCAATGTTACAAATTCAAGATCAACAAGCTCGCTATGAGTTCCTAGTGGATGAGTTACCTTACCTTGCCTATGATTCTCTTGATTCCCACCTTATTTGCCAAATAATAGGCGATGAATCCTCTCACTATGGGAAATTTTATTCCTACCTCAAAGACAATATCATCTCTGATGACTTATCCAAGAACCAAAAGAGGAACCTAATTTGTCAAGCTTCACATTATATTATCATTGCTAACAACTTATATCGATGAGGTCTAGAGGGTACTTTACTTAGATGTTTAGAACGGGAAGAATCTAATAACACCTTACAAGACGTCCACGAAGGTATTTGTGGCTCACATTTGAATGGTCTTTCTCTAGTCAAGAAACTCTTACGAATTGCATAATATTGGCCTACCATAGAAAAGGGTGTTGTCCAGTTTGTAAAACAATGAAAGAAATGTCAAGTCCATGGAAACCTTATACATGCACCGGCAAGAGAGTTGTTACCCTTCATCACACACTGGCCTTTTCAATAGTGGGTTTTTGATTTGATTGGACAGGTCTATCCTTCATCCTCCAATGGACATAAATTCATCATAACGGTCACAGAGTACTTTACAAAGTGGGTTGAAATTGTACCTTTAATTAAGGCAACTGAGAAACAAGTGTCCATATTTATACTGAATTATATCATCTGCAGATATGATATCCCTATTCCATAGTGACAGACAATGGAGGATAGTTTAAGAACAAGGATATCACTGAGTTGAGTGAGAAGTTCCATATCAAGCAACATTGTTCGTCTATCTACTATCCTCGAGGGAATAGACAAATACAAGCATCCAATAAGAACATCCTGAAGATCTTACATAGAATAGTTAACTCTGGTAGAGACTGGCATATGCAACTTTATCCAAATCTATGGGCATATCGCACAAGTATTAGAACACCAACGGGAGCTACATCATTTGCTCTTTTTTATGGATCGGATGTTGTTTTACCTATTGAAGTTATCATCACTAAGAATATCTTTGAGAGGACTTGTCACTGATGAGGAGTAGAAAATCTCTCGTGTCCAAGAGCTAGAGTTGCTAGATGAGCGTAGACAAAAAGCATTTCATCATCTCTAAGTATACTAGAAAAAGATGTCTAGGGGATACAACCGCAAGGTCAAACATCAAGAATTTCAAGTTCAAGAATTAGTGTTGAGAGAAAATCCAAAAACACAAGATAGAGAAGAGAAAGGGAAGTTTGAACCAAAATAGTTGGGACCTTTCATCATTGTATCTGCATATGGTTCTGGTGCCTATCAATTATCTACACCTGAAGGAGATTGCTTCTTGATCCTATCAACATGGTTCATCTGGAGAAGTTCTACACCTGACATCCTGAGTTCAGCATTTGTACAACATATATCAGTGCTAAAGAAAATTTAAAAAATCGTGAAAAATTGATCCTCAAGAAAATAAAAAACAATGAAAAGTATTCCTAAAGAAAATTTATAAACATCATAAAAAGCCCTCAAAAACGGTATTCTTGGTGAAAACCTGGTAAACAGCCACCTTGATAAATAAAAAACATACAAAAAAATTTAAAAAATAAAGAACAATGCCTTGGTGAAAACCTGGTAAACATGCGCCTTAGTAGCAAATATAGCAATAAATCGAAGAGGTGAAAACCTGGCAATCATACGCTACTTGTAACTGGTTACTCATTTTATCAATGCATCGCTTGGCCATCTCATTTGCATCAGTACTCATCCTCGTTGCTTATATATATGAATCGACCTTGCATCCTTGTACATATTGGCTAGATTTGCATCCATGTACATATCTGTTGGTTTTGAAACTTGTCACCATGGATTGGAGTCGGTCAACATCTTCATCCTTAGGACAATCACACCTATCAGAGGGTAAGTTCCTCTCTATCTCATAGAGTCATCATCTATTCAATGGAAGTTATCGTTCTAATGAAAGTCGTATATCATGGCCTATCAACAGTCAAGTGTTCTGCCACTGAATTAATCAACACAATGACGGTGTTTTTAAACACCACCCAACACAATGGTGTTTCCTCAACACCACCAACTAAACAATGTTGTTTGTTCAACACCACCCATCGGATGAATCCTCCTAAAATTTGTGGCTTAGAATTGGTCTGCATCTAGTTCTTAGAGTAGTTGTCTTTAACTATGGGGCAAGTTCCTACTCATCACTTGGATTCAACATTTGTTCATCACTGATCAACTTTTCAATAACAATCAACCACATTTTATCATCAATCACGCATTATGATCATCTAGCAATCAACAACAGTGTTTCTCAACACCACTCACCAACGATGTTTCTCAACACCACCTATCATGGATGGCCTATCTTAGATTTTGATGATCATGTCTTCTGAGCAACTCAAGGATGTCGTTGTACTAGAGAAACAAGGAAGAGGACATGACAATTTTCTTTGTTTGTTGTCTTTTGTTATCAATTTTTGCTTATCATGCCTTCTGAGTGACTCAAGGATATCTTTGTACTAAAGGAACAAGGACAAGGGCATGATATTTGTCTTTAGTTGTTGCATGCAAGATGTGTTCCAGTGAAATCTAATAGACATATATTTGTGGGTGTCTATGGTAAGAGCTTCCCATAATGAAATCTAATAGACATATATTTGTGAAGCTCTTACCAAATAAGGAATATGACATTTTATTTGTCTGCTGCTTATGGGATATTTTTTCGAAGAAGTCAAAGGTCAAATAATCTGGGTGTTTGTGATAAGAGCCTTCACAATTCATTGTGATACACCGCACATACCTCGACTCTAAATATTTGTACCCTGTATGGAGGCTGGGAAGATTATTCACTGTCTGTTTTACGCAACTGATACTCAGGTCGTCATGGTTTATCATAGCTTGATGCTTGTATCAAAATTGCAATATCAAATCTAATGAAATCAGTATTCATATCACCCTGGTCGTCTGAGTACTAGTGATGGTTGTACTTGATTACGAATTCGAGGATGACGATATTCATATCATCCCGGTTAATTATACCAGTGGTGGTTGAATCTAATCCCACAATACAAAAGCTTAGTGATGAAATAAAGCATGACTAAATAAACGATTGAAAAATGACAATCCATGAAACTTGCATTACATTTTGCATGCATTGTAGGTTGCATTCCTTTTTGCATGATCATACCATGGTTTAATAGAATTCTCTCCATACTATCAGCAGCATCATAATGAATTCAACCATGCAGAAATACAAATATCAAGTATCATGAACACTGACACAAAAATATTCAAGCATAACATATTAGCTGCATGTACCATTAATAGCATCAATAACTCATTTGTTGAAATTATAACATCACATTTAACATCATAATGCATACATAAACATAATGCATAACATCCATTACATATAGGTTTAGTTTGCATTTTCATAATCATATAGTGTCCATTTACATCAAATCAGCATGTACATAAGGAAAAGAGCACAATGAGAACATTTACATATCATTTGCATCATCACATAGTATCAAAATAAAATGCATCCATCACATCCTCACATCATTAGTTTCACATGCATTATAGATCCATAGCATAATCAAAATAACACACAAGTGCATACATCATATATACACCACATAGGAATCAAAACAATTGCATCTCATATATATATCATAAATGTGAGTGTACATGCTATAATGAGATCAAAAAAAAATGAGTGTATCATCATAAGATCTAATGTCAATAATATCAAGGTACAATATAAAAAAATCCATCCACATTGTCGTCATGACTATATCAACAATGGACTATATATCTATAAAATCAGGCATGACTGCCTGCATCTAGATTGTGACCACACAGTCGTCTAGGAGCTAGAGCATCCTGTGCTACACCCTGAGACTGCACCGCAAGTTGTGAATATAATTGCACTCTCCAAGTAGGATCATGAACTTCTGCAAAATAAGTTGCCTGGTAGTAAGCAGCTCTACCGCTCTAAAGAGCCGCATCGCTTTGTACCCTTGATGTCTCACGTTGTGCCCTACGGCATCAACCATTGTTCTATCCCTCTCAATTGTCAGCATAGGCACCTGAGCATCTCATACAGCCACCCGAGTCCTAAGTTATGCTCTCTCATATCTCAGCCCCGAGAGTATACCCCGCTCACCTCCCTTTGTGCACGTGTGGCTCGTTGTGTCCATGTCACTCTTTGTGGTGGCGCTAGAGGATCCTATATTGCACCATGTATAGCTCAGCATGCCCTATCGCTTCTACATAGATGACCTTGATAGCCAAGTGGAGGAAGTATCCTCACCACCCTCATGCTCCTACCACCATTTGCACCATCTCCATCGTCACCACCACCAACAGCTTCAAGCCCTCCACCCTAACTCTTATCTCTCCCACCATCTCGACCGCTCCCTCCATCCCTACCAGTAGATCCTCTAGCATGACCTCCACGGGCTCTCACTCCCCGAACTCAACCACCACCGTCAGCGTCATCATCATCGTCAGTAGGATCATCCATGCTCGATGGAATCTCCTCTGTTGCAGTCAATCTAGCGAAAGAATGTTGTGCAAAATAGTGAGCATAATCAGTTGTCGTACCTACATCTACCACATGAAGATCATAGTCCAAAGCCGTTGGTGCCAAATACAAAGACTCATGGTTCGCAGTCTCATACTGCATATGTGGTCCACATAATGGCTACTCCTCTCGAGTCTTGCCATACGCAGCCGTACCCTGGGGCATACATATTGTCTCAATACTCGGGTGACAATGAACTGTTCAACAACATACAGCGTACGCCCAATCAAATACCTTCTCATAAATACAAAGGGCATATTTACCTGATCCATCTCCACTTCTCGCAGTCCACATACGGTCTCCATTCCACTACGGTCAAATCATTCAAAACTCGACGTCAATATTCCAATTGCCCTCTATGAGGCTGCACCATGAATCCACTATACATGTAAATATACAACTCCTCTAGTTGTCTCCCCCTCAAAACTACAGGTCTGGTGACATGTAGATGCTCCCATGCCCAAATTTGTAACAGAATGACGCGAACAGAAATGCTCCTATCAAAACGGTAAACCACTTGGTGTAACTCATCGTATAAATGCGCCAATAGATAGGAACCCCAAGCGAAGCAGCGCAACCTCTATAGTAAATCCTCTAGCAGTCAATCCCATCCACATGAGAAACCCTTAGCACTCCTATCAAGAACAAGGAAGACACCAATCAAACCAACCAGCAATGATGGAAGCGGCACATAACTAGTCTCGATGTCCTCCCATGAGATTGTACGACGCTTAATGTGCTCATCCTAGAACACTCGACGCAATGACTTGATACCATCATGAGTTGTCTGATCATAATATACAATCTCCCTGATCAATGGAATCCGCAAGATCCTAAAAAGATCCTCGAGGGTCACAGTGATCTCGTCAGTGGGTAGATGGGAAGTGTTATGATGGGAATGTCATCTCTCCATGAGAGAGGTCAACAATCCTCAATTCACCCCATACTAGAGCATATTTAGCAAAGCACCAAATCCACAATGACAAATAGTCCTCTGCTCATCATCTTATAGAAATCCAATCAAACTGAATACCTTTAGGTATTGACCCCGAAATCTAACAACCCCAATATCAACCTGCAAAACAAAGACTCAAGAATTAGTCATCTCGATCACAAATCTATCAAAAGCAAATCAAATGCATCAAATACATCATCAACATCCACTCATATGCAAATCAAGAGCAAAATCGACATGAAAAAGCTCCAAAACTCAAGGCACGTGACCAATTAGACCTAAAACAAACATAGTCCTCGTAAATGAAACTATGCTAACTGTATACGAGCTTTTACAGGGAAAACGAATTAGGAAGATGGTAAACAACCCATCAAATCATAAACGAAAGTTTAAAAACCGCAAATGACACATTACAACACAAACTAAACAAAATACACAGAAAATAAAACTTTGCAGGAAATGAAAGTTCGATAATAGGAAATAAACATTTACAAACATAAAACGAGAGAACGCGACAATAAAACCCTAACTGAAAATGAGCTTTTGTTTATGGGAAACAAACTTTCTCAGTCAGAAATGAAATAAAAACCCTCGTATACGAAAATACATTTACCTAAAATGAAACAACCCTAAAATCGACTACAAATCCATAAAAAGCGTACAATTCAAGCAATAAATGCATAAAACAAGATCATGAGAACGTCAACATACCATTGTCAGATAATGGGTTTGTCACTAATGATGCCTGACTTGCTCAAATCGATGGGACTCTATCGTAATTGTCATTTTTCTTACCCAAAGGTTTTCAAATTCTCTCAAGGTTCAAAGTAAAAATGAATATTGAAAAGGGTATATTCACGTTATTTAAATCAATTTTACCCTAATTTTTACCCATTTTGGTAACCTTTTCACCGAAACCAATCCAACAAAAATCAAATCTTAATCGAAATTTCACGACATTGTCATCAAGATCAAAATTGAAAGTCGACATCATCAATTCAACCTTGGTTAATTTCAGTCAACTCAAGTCAACCCAAGACAACTTTGATCAAAATAACAAGTATCAAGTCAAACTTATCTAGAATCACTTTGCAATCATTCAAACCAATTCATCATCCCTCATATCGTTCACCACCAGTCTTGTCTCATAAACCAACTTTTGATTTCGCTACAAAGGGGGCATCATGATCACATTCTCGGTATCTAGTCGTTGTAATCAAATTTTTTTCAAATCTAAGGCATCAGTGAATCATGACATCAAATTTTATCATCAAGTGAATCAAATTCAAATCTTCTTCATCGATCGAATTCATCCAATCATCGCATCGGTCTATCAAATCTTCTTCAACACTCAAGTAATCAATCATTGAATCGTCAATCGAATTAGGTTTTCAAAACAGGTATCACATCAAATCAAAGGAAATATATCACTAGGGGCACATCAACTTCATCAAAATCCATATCAAGTTGGTTGTCTCGCATCAATCTCAGTGAGAAAGTAATTTTATCATGTCTCATATCAAATTGCTCAGCCTCATCAGTATCAGTATTTTTGTCATCATCAAATTAACAATGGTGTATCACTTTCATCAGGAGTCATACCAAAGTGATAGTGTCATTATTGAAGGATCATTGGATAATTGACTTCATCAAGACCCATATCAAGTTAATTATCTCAATCATCGGTATCTTTCTTAACAATAATCAATTTTATCAAGACCCATATTAAATTGGTTATTCCTTATCATCACTATCAGTATCTTCAATTTCATTCTGGCAGGTAATTAGTTTCATCATATCCATATCAAACTAGTTATTGTGGCTTTGATTTGCAACCTCTTATTGGACATCGCATCAAATACATATTTCAAATCCAACATCATAGTGTTGTGAGCATATTTATCAAGAGTTGTATCAAATTGTTCGCTTTATCAGAGTCCTATTTGATATCAGAAACATTAGATATTCTTTTAATCAATGTGCTTCTCGCACATCGATTCAAAGAGGAGCAAATATAATGACCTAAAATTGGTCAAGACATAATAGAGTGAGAAAAAACCTATCAATACAATAACTAATCAAATTAAATTAAAGGAACCTTAAACCTTAATTGTGTAATTAAGTTCAATCAAATTAATTACATGATTAATGAATAATCCTAAGCAATTAATGTCATGGCCATTTAATTAAATAAAGATCAAAAGCCCACATGGCTAGGGATATTAATTACTTCGATTTAATTAAATCTTCAATATTCTCTCAACATGTCATTAAGTCAACACATCAGCCAATGTGATTAAAACACAAGGATTGCTCACTCAATTTTGAATCTCAATCAATCAATTCAAATTGAAAAAATCTTGATCATTCAATTCAAATTGAACCATTTTCCCTCCAATTGAGAATTTATATAATCAGCTCACATCAAGGCATTTTCATATATAGGTCATTTGCACCTAAGTCGTGCTAGTTTAACATTTGGGCTAATTTGCATTGTTTTTTATTAAGGTAACAATAGGTTTTGAAGGGGCCCGAAACCCTGTATACAGAGGAAAATTAAGATAGAACAATACAAGTTTCGTAACAGAACAAGTCAACCTCATCAAAAGGCCTAAGAGAAACACACTAACCAAAACCTAAGAGGAAACACTTCCCAGCCGCTACAAAAAATAAATCATTAGAAATCAGCAGCGAAATGAGAAAGAGCTATCCTTTTGTCCTTTTCTTATGGGATCGAAGGGTCATGTCAAAAGAAGAGGATTTCTTTAAAAAAATTATTTTAACAGTGACCCAACCATCTTCAACTCTAACAGCGTCATCATGCTAGCACAAAAAAACCAAAGCTAAAGAACCAGCCCCCAATACAAGAATAGGATCTTCCGGTCACATTTCCAGCACATGACCAACTTCAACCCCAACCAAAGATCTATCAGTTAAAGGATCTGCCAAACCAAAGCTAGCAGAAGCCAAAAACACCTGCAAGATTAGTCGGATCAGCGCCCACAGACTCACTAGCAACAGCATGCAATGGTAAGAAAGCAGGAACAACTCCACCCGACACAGTCCCACCAACATCAGTATCCAGCGGCGAGAGAGCACTTTCAGCTCCAGCGGAAACATAGCCAAAACCAGCAGCCACCACAAACCCAGCAGGAGGCGGAACAGTATCGTCCTTCTTCACAGGCTGAGAGGAACCTTTCAGAACAGTGTAATGTTGCGATGAAGCACCCTTCCACCACGAGGGAGAAGATTTCTTTTTCTTGGGGTCCAAGCCACATTGGGCTTAAATGTAACCACTCTTAAAACACTTTCGACATCTAAAGGGAATACCCTCGTAGTCAAGCTGTTGGATCCAAGATCCTAAGGTTGATTCAATTTTGATTTCAGTTGGAAGACCCAACGAAGTGTCAAGTTCAACTAAAATGCGAGCATAAGTTGAATGATATATATTGTAGGAATCATGATCCAACATCAAAAAATCTGCCAAAGCCTCACCCACTTCCTCAAGAATGGAATCATGCCAAAGATGAAGGGGGAGGTAGGGGATTCTAACCCAACTAAGGATCTTACTAAAGATTTCAGATGAGGGATTAAAATCTGGGTGCCAAGGCTTTAGCATAAGCATAAATTTATCATCCTCCCAGAAAAAAAAGTTATCACACGGGATCTTAGTTCTATCTTGAGCAAAATCAAACTTTGCAATGAGAAACCCTTTTGCCATTGGAAAGATATGAATTGTATGATAGCAATGGTTCCCATTTACGAGTAACCCAAACATGCAGAAGAGGAAAGCTAGGCCAGAATCCCCAAAAATTGCATATTGGTCCGTGAGATTTAAAAACATCAATGTTGTTCGCCAAATCCCCTTCAACCTCAAAAGAGAGCTTAACAAAGAGAGAACCACACACAATGACCAGATTAGAAACCCTAGGGCCATTCTCAGCCATAGTTGACTTAGAAACGATCTTAGTAAAAGACACCACTGGTCCCTCATAGACCTTAGAGCCAAGGCCTGCAGTCTGAACAGAAGAGGTGTCATCCGCCACGAAAAGCCTAGCCGCCATCACAGGAGTTTTCGATGGGGCAAAACGGGCAAGAGGAGCAAGCAAAACATCTGCAGAGCAGGCGGACGCAGCAACCGATGGACAAACACGAACAACATGATGTGCACCTGCTACAGCGCAAACAGGGAGGTCATCGCTCACCAGAGAAGTCGCACGCACAAGGAAGGGAGCTGCACTTGTGCGCACAAGGAAGGGAGCTTCAGCCACATCGCACAACATTTTTATTGCAAGGGATATGCATTGCTATCATTCATTTAGGACAATTTGCAGCATTGTAGATCAAATTCATGATAATTTAAATAATATTAGAACATGTAGCAGCATAATTCAATTCATCCTAGCTTGCATCTTAGCTTAATTCATCAGTTTAGGATCAATTGCATCATTCATCATCATCAAAAAAATTCAAAATTGCATTCATTCTAGGTGCATTTCCATGAATCTTCCATTTCTTTAGAGTCAATTCACTGATCTAACATGCTAAATTCTAAGAGCATTCACAATTAGATCGTAATCCTCATGTCTAGGAAGCAATAGGTCACTTTCAATTTGGTTTATGCTTGATTTTGATTGATTTTTATGTAATAACCAATTGAGCTAATGATATATTGAAGTGTTATGTTGCAAATACAGGTACACAATTTTCACACACAACAACGTTGAGAGCTGAAAGAGAAGTAGTGGGAATCTTCCTTTGTCGACAGACAACCATCCAAGTGATACTATCACTAGGGTTCCCACCACATGATAGTGAAGCCCCTATTGTGGGACTGTTAGCACTAGGAACAAAGTGTTGACAACATTGTGCATCAGCAGCCGAAGGCTGGAGCAGATTGGGAGCAATAGTTAAAGAAGGGTCTCTGCAAATAGAAGGGACCACACTAGCAACAAGAGGTGGGGTCAAGTACACGAGATCAGAGGAGGCCAAATCAGTAAGAGCATCACCTTGGAGGGGATCATCATCATCAGCCTTTGACGAACGTTCAAAGGTAGAATGAAAGGGAGAATCAGAAGACCTTCAACTAATTATGTTGTAGCTCAACCTTTACAATTAAAGTGTCAAAGAAATTACTAGCATTTAAAAAAATTATTTCCTTTGCCTATTGTGCTATGCAATAAAGCCTCCAATTTTTTTAAAACCTTACCATCATGTGGAACTAAATAAGTGCTCTTCATGGATCCTACAATAGAAGAATAATAAGTGACCTTCCAAAAGGATCCTTGGAAAATTGCACGCTCTTTCATTATCAAGAACAATCATTTTGTAATCATGTTTAACACCCTCTCATATAATGATTTGATTCCAAATGTTATCTCTACACCCAATAAAGACTCATTTTATCAAAGGAAAAGAAATTTAACAAAGGATTCATAATTGCCAAAAAAAACTAGAGCACCTCAAATGTTTTTAAAATAATGCAAATTTTACGCAAAAATAACAAATTGTAAATAAAATGCAGTGTTGACGACGGTAAGAAGTAATGCATAAATAATTGTATCATCGCCCACAATCTCATTTTTAAAACAATCCCATTGCTCAATAAAATAAAATTCTAAGAATAAAAACTCTTATAAACATTGTCCTTGAAAAAAATTCTAATATGCAAAGACCTTGTTGAAAGTTGTTGATGTCAAATGCATTTCGAAGTAAAACATTTTCCAATCAAGATCGATCAACCACACCAAAAAATATTGGCACAAAAATTAGAAGTTATAAAACATTAAATATATAAATACATATAATTACTTATATCAACCGACCACTTTTTCATCTAGATACTCGTTTTAATAAGTCAATAAAATATGTTTTATACTATGGTTCAACCTTTTGGTTTAATGGAATGTATGGTTTGCATCAAAGCCATGATCCTTTGCAAACAACCGAATCGCTTGAAGATCCAAAGAGTGCATATGGTCCACCAAGAAGGATATAGATTCTCATCAAAATGGCTAGATAGCCCCTATAACTCCCCCAAACATATCAAGTAGAAAAGAAGGAAAGTGATAACAATGTCAAAGCCAAGAATCTGAAGTTGTGGAGATTATATGAATCGAAGTTTGTAAAAGTCATGCATTGCAAATCAGCTAAGGTCATGTGGTATAAGTTGAAGAATGTCCATCAAGGAGATGATAAAGTGAAGAAAGCAAAGCTTCAAACCCATTGAAAACAATTCAAAATCCTTAAGATAAAACAAGAGAACATACCCTTTTATTTGCTTTGTGTTGATCAGATCATGAACTCAACAAGTGGTCTTCGTGAAGAGCTTGAAGAAGTCATAATTGTATAAAAGGTATTAATGCCCTTACCTTTAAGATTTGATTCCAAAATTCAGCAATTGAAGAAATGAGACATCTAGACTAATTGATAATCGACAAGTTGCGTGTGATTCTTATTGCCTATGAAATGAGGATTAAAGATAAGTCGTCGAAAAGAGAGGCAACCTTCCAAGCGTCGAGGAAGGAAAAGAATAACGTGAACCAAGTGATAGCTCAAGCAATCAAATGACCAAAGAAGAATTCCACTACATGAGAAAGCTAACGAAAGGATCTTGGAAGTGTCAAGGTAAGTTACCATCCAAATGTTTTTTGGTAGAAGAGGTCATTTTGCTTTTAAGTGTCAGCAAGTAAGTGAAATGACCTAGTACTTGAACTTGTTATAATAATAGTTATAGTACTCATTGGTTTTTTGCCTAATATTGCACTAATAGGTGTGAGTTTAGAGTTATTAGTGGTTATGATAACTACCCGTGATTTTAAAGCATCCAATTGTGTGATGCCACATTAGTATACCAACAAAACATGACTTAGTGCTCACTAAGCATGAGTCTCACTTTTTTTGGACAAATTTTTTGACGCCTTAACAAAAAGAGTGTTGGTGTGAAATCATATTGATAATGTGGCCCTAAAACCTTAGATATAAGTAGAAGACTTGTCAAGAAATGTAAAAAATTGGGAGTGATTTGAAATTTCCAGCTATAAACAAGCTTCATATAAAAAGAAAACAAGGTGGAAGTGGACCTTGAGGGAGAACTCTATTATGCCTAAAGATTGAGAAACTCAAGAAAAGAAATTTGAGACAAGACATACGAAATCAAGAGGACAATGAAGCCAAAGAATCAAGAAAATTGATTTTACATCTTAAAGTTCAAATAGAAGAAAGGTTGAAGAGGAGATCAGAAACCAACTAAAGACGAAAGAGGAAAATTGGAAAAAGCCGAAATCTCAAAATGTTTCCCTGGGAAAGGAATTGGAGAGGACAATGGCTCAATTAAATAGAAACTTAAAGAACGAGAAGAGTTTAGAAACTTGGGCAACATTATTAAAACTCAAAAGCACTTGTTCGATAAGAGGTATTGGCTATGAAGGACAAAGTTTTATATGATCAAAGAAATCAAATGAAGAGAAGAAGCAAGTTGACATCCTTAAAAGTCCCATCAAAGATAAAATCAACAAAAGGGAGCAAAACCAAAAGCCAAGAATACCTTCAAAAGCTTTAAAAAATGGTTAGAAAGCCTTTTTCATCAAGGCAAACACATGTACCCAAGTTCTACAATTCCTTCTTTGCTTAATGTTTTTTTTCAATCAATTTGGTCACGAGGCAATAGATTGTAGTATTCATCCCCAAAATACCTTTAGGTGTAAAGCAATGGATTATGGAGTATGGTATGCATGACTTGATAAATACCTCCAACCACAAGGATTCGAGAAGGGAATTGTGAATGGCAACATTTTTCTCAAGATGTTCGTGAATATTAGTTGATAGTTGTGGTGTATGTGAATGATATTATATTTGGAGAAAGTAGTGACAACATGTGGCTGAAATAATCTTGCAACTCAATTATATTGAGAATGGAGGGTGCCTCAATATAACAACAAACAATTTTTAAAAACTACAAATAATTGCATGTTCCAACATTTTTTTGGCGTACCAATTCATGCACACATGCTAATTTCAAAAATTAAATCAAAATAATACAATCATGCTGATTTCAAGGATTGAATCAATGTTATGCCAAAATCGCAAGCATTTTATGTATAGGCAATAAATCCAACCATTTACTCTCCTAAACCCTTCAAAAAGAACAGGTTGAAACATTCCAGAAACCAAGACCCGAATTAAAGGTTGTTGTTTCAAGCAACCACACAAAGAAGATGAGAAAATTTCAATAACAAAAGAACAATGTTGAAGAAAGATGATATTCAAACTACAAATAATTTAACAATCAAAATATTGATGCAACTTTCATAATTTCAAAAGCCTTTCCCATAATAAGATTCACATGAAGGACCAAATCTATTAAAGAAACTTTATTATGAAATACAACAAACTACTCTACCAAAACTTACACATCTCCCTAAAACTCTACAACCTCATGAATCTAGTTAAAATAACAAATTTCTCCTATGCTGTGAAACTCTACAACCTCATGAATCTAGTAAAAATAACAATTTTCTCCTATGTTATGATTCTTCACCAAATTATAGACGATGCATAAGTAACCATTGACTATAATCTTCACTTACGTAATATTATTCTTTATAGATAAATTATTGAAACTACATCTTCTCAATGTGCTACAAGCAACTCATGAATCTTGCAACACATACACATTACAACCTTCTTAAACTTCAGAAATGTTATGGCCAACACTAAAGTGATTGTAAAGAAATGAACTACAATTACCATGACTCCCTAATACACTCAAAAATTCACTCCCCTTAATTGTTCTCTCACTAAGGTCTTGCTGACAGAACATCAAACCAACTATTTATGGATCCGACAAACTCTACCTATTGGAATGCCTCTAAAAGTAATTTGACAAAATCTTGTGTCAACCAACAATACTAAGGTGTTAAAAATAGGAAAAACCTCATCTAAGGTTGTAATGACCATCTAACATCACCACAAACTGTGAACGCTAAATAGAACTCATGATCCTACATCATGGGCCAATCTTGGAATGTTAAACAATAAAAGCTAGATGGGTGAATTGCACTACAAAGTGCCATATAAAAGCTCTCTTGCATCCACAACACTCGTTATCATGGAGTTTTGAGCCATTTTTTAATCTTTTTCTATTTTTTCATTTTGGACGGTTTTCATCCATTTTAGCTAATATCCCAAAAAAGACCACAAACCTTAGGTTGGAACCTCTTCAACTAGGATCCAAATATTGGGAGGTGTTTGTTGATCCCTAAGAGGCTTACGCCTAAATAAAAGTAGTCAGGAAGTTACACATGAGGGGGACTTAGTGCATCCTGTAAATAAACCTGATGGAAGGAAGAGAAAAACACAAAAAAAAAACTACTAAATTAATGCAATGTGCCAAAGATTTTAAAACCCTTTGAGTTTCCCTTCATAAATAACGAGCACAAACAACCCCAAAAGATGAGCACAAAATGCCACAAACTCTTCATTGTTGCAAAGAGAATATAATGCAAAAGTCAGATAGGCATAGAGCAAAATATTCAAATCTCTCTATGAGAAGCACTTATTAAGGATTGCGTGAGTTCTTACTATTATTTCGCTAAGGCAATTATTTATTGTGAATTTTACTCACTCAATGGTATAGTATAACCCCAAATCACAAATATTACAAATGATGAAAAGAGTATGCAACATGATTCAACAAATTGCAACCTATGATGAATTTATAAGAGCTGAAAATAGTTAATAGCCACACTCATTAAAAATTAACACAACTTTAAAACATCCACAAAATTGAAGTAAACACCAAGTAGAGACAAATTGGGCACAATCTGATATGTTTCCTTCTATTTATTAACTAGATACAAAGCTAAGGTCTGAGAATGAAACTATAGCTATTTAAGTGTTCTCTTTGAGTGGTGAACAAAAGACACGAAAAAAACTCCCTTGCTACAATGTGCCCATGGTCTTATATAGAAGATTTCCTTGAACTAAACCTTGTAAATGCAATCGAAAAGGGTCTTTGTGAATTCATTGTGTGCAAATCTCGTGATGGCGATTGTTACAACTAACTCAATCCCTACATTATTGTCCTTTCACGCACACAATATGGACGTCACCCGTACCTTTTTCAACTTCCTTATCATCATGAGAAAGCAACTTTTCCAATTCCACTTGCAATGATTACTTATTTTTGGCATGTGTGGGCAATGTCTTTTGGATCAAATTTGCCTCAAAATGCTCTGTCGAATTAATAGGTGGCACTTTATATTGGAGGATGCAAGCCCCATCGCATTTTAAATGGTGTGGCTTTGACTTGGACATGTATAGCATAGGCGAGTGTCTTTGGAGATTTCTGCCTGAAGTTGAACAGAAGGTGTGGTAATGAAACATAGCACACTAGCAAGCTTTGTTGAATTAGCCTTTGTTTTGACCTTTAAAACCTTCACAATGTTGACACGTGACACTCTCTGCAACAAACACTCTTGAAAAGTAAAAGCCTTTGAAGGAAAAAAGCTCACAAATTTGGTATAAATTGTGCCACATTGGCACTTGGTAATCCCGACTTAGCAGGGGCATAACTTTATACTCTGCTTGGAATTCCAAACTGCTTACAACATTGGAAAGGCCTTCAAAAATCTAATTTTAGTGACTTAACATGATGCCACTGGCAAATCAAGTTGAGGAACCAATGACAATTTTGGTGCCAAATTATACTCTGACAGCTTCTAAAAGTGCAAAATACTAAGACAGAAAAATACCAAAAAACTGATTTTTTATTTTTCTTATCTCTACTCACTCAATCACTTCTGTACTTCCTCAAATCCCCCTCAAACTACTCTGAATAAAGGCCACAATAGATAAAATCTACAATGTCCACTACACCAAATTCATCCAAGGCACAATCTAAACTCATGGTGTTGAAACCTTGCACTCAATAAGACTTGATCCCTAGTGGGCTCATAAAGAACCATTCAACTTCACCAACAAAATCAAAGACTTATTGACATTGAACCTTTTTTCACTTAATGCCTATATATATTAACTATCACTAATATTATCACTTTCAAAGGGCAATGTTATTTTTAAATAGTTTTCAATTTTATCTACCACTACACTAGAACTTAAAGAAAGAAAACAAGGAGATCAACACAAATTCCTTTAATGGATTATCTTTACTAATATAATTCAAGTCAAAAGAAACCCCATGTATCTTAAGTTGATTACTATCTAGTTTACTCAAACTTTGGTTTTCATTACTAGCTAGTCAAACTTTGATTTAGATGTAAACTGCAACAATGCCAGAAATATTATATCATTTTCGAGCCTGAGTAAAGCCTTTGATCCTTGCGCATTAATGGTTATTGCTACAAACAATATTTAAATTGTGACCCAAATCCGACATACAATTTCCTTCTAAATCCAATTTACATTTCTAAACACCACTTGAATAAATGCAATAGCCAAACTTACCTTGTGGGAATGGTAGCATATTTGTGGTGTCTATTACTCGAATCTTATTCATACAAAGTCTAGAATTCATTTGCAACTCGTGTTAAACATTATCTTCTATGCATCTGTGTCTTGAGCACCTCAAGCAAATTCCCATACGAGAAGTTGCATGCTACCTCTATACTATACATCTTTAAACAAGTATTAGTTCAATATTTTTTAGAATATGTACACAAGCAATTAACTATATGCACACTTACTTATTATACCATGACCGAGCAAAAATTTGCATATTTTGATTTGTTGTTGAGAATAATACTCATAGGCAAATTATATTAAAAAGCTTAAATTTTTTATGTTATTTAAATTTTAATAACATATAAAAATTTTGGAGACTGGATAATAAGGTTTTCCTCATCTTTGCATTCAATCCATATTATAAATTTATAGGATTCTAACATCCTATTTTATAGTAAACTTTCTAAACAAATTTCCTAATTATAAAGAGTTGTTTTAACAACTCTACATACAAACAAACTTCAACACATAACTATTCTCACATTCACAATAGTTATGTAACAACTCACATTGTTACCTTATGTGAACACTAAGGGCCCGTTTGGTTGGCGGAATTTGTGCATGCTGGAATTGCCAATTCTAGAATTGAATCCATTCTAGGTTTGTGCTATTCTCAAAATGAATTCTAGAATATGTCTGTCCTGTTTGGTTCACCTGGAAGATGACTGAGAAGATGCAAATTCTGTGTTTGGTTCCACACAACTAGAATTGGAATTGGAATTTTGTTTTTGTACACACATATATACACACACATATACACACATACACATATATACACACATATGTGTGTACACACACACACATGTATATATACACACATATACGCACATGTGTGTATATATACACGCACACGTGTATATATACACACACATGTGTGTATATACACACATGTGTGTGTATACACACATGTATATATACACATGTACACACATATATATACACATACATGTATGTATATATACACACACACACATATACACACATTTGTGTATATATATACACACACATATATACACGTGTATATACACATGTATATACACATGTATATAGATATGAGTATGTATATACATGTGTGTGTATATATACATACATGTATATATACTATATATATACA
>MU223786.1:92746-114206 GCA_018584345.1 Thuja plicata | reverse complement strand
TAGAATTCGCATAACCCTATTCCAATTTTTAATTTTGGAACCAAACAGGGAATTGAACATTTTGGGAATTCGGAAATGCCAATTCCCGTTCAATTCCCATTCCACCCCTCAACCAAACGGGCCCTAACATTTAATTCCTAACACCCTCCCCCCATTGTGGACATAGAGAGAAAGATCATCACACGAAACAAAATCATATGCCTATGCATACGCTTCGGTTTTTATACTGCTATTTGGATCTTGCTACACATGATCACCTACATTATAAGAACTTATCTTGCTTTCACTTCTAATAAACTTATCATCGACCCAAGAAGTCTAGCAATCAGAGGATCTATGTTGTCAATTGCTCTCCTATACAACTATTTACAATATTGATGATGTCTGCATTCTCCACCTTACCACTTTCAACTACAATAAGCCAACTCTTGTGGCTCATGATCTTGATTCAAACAAGTCTCTCTCCTTCCATGGTGTTAAGCAAGCTTGCCACAAACCTTGACGTGAACAAGAACCCATCAATTGTCTACATCATGTGATTTATTGGATCATCCCACAAACTCTTTCAAGATCCATGAACTGACTTACTCTAGTGCTTTTGTTCACCTCTACACTTTTACATCAAGGAAGAAATATAGAAATCCACATACATATCACAAACTAGAAATGGAACATTATGCATTATTCCCCTCCACAATGTAAAATTTCCACTTAGTCACACTGAAATACAAATCATATCATGCAACATACTAGAAAATAAAATGCCACCAAAGCTCAAGAGCATCCATGTCATTTATGACTTACAAGAGGACGCTAATTATCCTCCTTCCTTTGTTGCCTCCTACCTCCAATTGTTTCAATTTAGAAAACATGTTCATCTTCATTGTCTTCGTTCGGAAGGTCTTTATAGTAGCCACCCCAAGAAGGCACACTTCATCATTATCTATATTTATCTTGCCAACAAGGAGATTCTTAGCACATTGAGTGAATTCATAACAATGTGTCCCTTCTTGCAATACGCATAAAATTTTAACCTTGGAAAAAAGGTTTCCCTTGGATGTAGCTAAAGTTTGTGGTTCCTATTCTCCTATGTGAAGGCAAAAAAAAACACTTGTATTTTGATCTTGCAATTGTTGAAAGGAGAAATCATATCAATGCTTCTTCTTAGATCTTGATTTTTTGAATCAAAACTATTTATGCACCAAAATTGACCGAAAATCTACTGATCATATAGACTAATTGCAATTTATATTTCACTAGTCCAAGCACGACCCAAAGTCATTGAGGAAGATAGTGCATGCACAAATGAGGATTACCATAGAAATCAAATAAAGAGCACTGGACAAACCACGATGATGGCACCAAATCATAGTAATATATGAAATTCATTGATCATGACACAAGGAGCATGCCCAATCAACAAAAATTATGAAATCCCTCCTCCAAGCAGCTAATACTCGATGAAGAGCCTATGGAAGTGGCATCGTGAGCGTCAACAAAGACAATTTCATGCACACCATATATTCAAAGGTGTGATGAATGAGAAGGCTAAAAGCTAAAGTTGGCAAATGTGAGCCTCTGCGAAATCAACGAACAATTAAGGAACTAATCAAAATAGAAGATCCTTACAATAATAAATAAGTCATAATAATATTGAATGCCTTCTATAGGCAATACAGGCATAATACAGGCATGTGATGTCGATCACAAAATGCCAAAGATATTGTGACTCATTATGATTTTCATCAATGATAATTCAATGCATTAATAAATGACTGATCCAATTGCATGAAACAATCCCATGATACTCCCCTACTTTGATACAATATTAGAAAATATGGGCGGAGGCAAAAAAAAAAATTGGACACTAAATAATAGGTTTCTCATCATCACTGTGTTCAATCCATATTTACTAATTTATAGGATTATATCGTCCTATTTTATAGGAAACTCTCTAAATGAATTTCCTAATTATAAAGAGTTGTTTTAACAACTCTAAATATAAACAAATAGACTTAACAAATAACTATTCTCACATTCGTAATACTTATGGGAGTTGTGATAACAACTCACATTATTAAGGTTTTAACTTATGTGAACAATAATGTTCAATTCCTAACAAAAGAGTAGGCAGTCATTAAAAGCATTTCTTTACCTTCTTCCCTAAGCTCTGAATAGCTCATCCTGGAAGGTGATTCTTCTATCATTTAATCCTTCCTTGAATAAGCTTAAGCTCGATTGCCAGATTGGAAATGTGAGTTTGCTGAGTCATTATATAAATCCTTTAATGATATTATTTTATGGCCGGACTTTTACCACTTTTGGTCATTACTTTTTCATTATTATTCATCACCAGTGGTTAGCTTGTTCATTGTCATATCTCTTTTCATGTGAGGCTCATGGTACCAGCAAATGTAGAGGGATTTCAACTTCGTTTTCCAAACTTTTTGTCTGTGTGCCTCTATTTTTTGCATCATTCTTGGTTGTGGGTATGGTTTTGTTTGTTTATGATGTACTCCCGAGTCACGATGCAAGGTTCTTGGAAAGTCCAGGGATCACTTTTACAGGATTGCAGTGTCTAAACTCTGATCAACTAAAGCTTTTACAACATTGCAGTATCTGATCATCAATTGAGGCTTATTTTCAATTGTCTAGATGCATTTTCTAAAGAAACAGAATGCAGAAACAGAAGTTGCTGCCGGATAATAGGGATTCCTCTCTGTTACAGAATGCAGAAACAGAAGTTGTTCTGGAATTCAAAGAAACCTCTAAACAATGGGAAATGCTGGGAGATTTGAGCATCTTAAATAATGAACGACTCACAAACTATCATCAACTAGATGAGATTCAGGATTTATCATTTTATAGTTGTACAACTGTCTTTTTCAAAAAGACAGAATATGGAAGTGGTGACAGGTGAAGGTTTATTTGATGAGTGCTCCAATTTTGGCAGGTAGTGTTAATGGTTGGTATATCATTCAGCTCTAATTCGAGGCTTTTGGGTCTTCTTATGCTTTCTATCATCCAGGCTGTGAGTTGGTTAAGGTTTGTTTCAGGTTGTTTTTGTTGGATCAATTTATGTATGGGCTTTGGTGTTTCTTCCTTAGCCATGGTGGCCGTTTGTAAATACATGTAGCGTTTTGGTTATTTTGGTCTTTTTTTGTTCCTCCTTCAGTACTTTCTAGGGTAAATCCCCCAATGGAACCCACGTTTAATTATAAAATAAATACACTATAACAAATATGATTCACAAAATGACAATTAAAGTGCATAAAGTCAAAGACTGCAAAATGAAAAAAAAAACATTAAATTCCAATGTACAAACAGAACACAAGAAAGGCTGAGAAAATTGTTCAAACTTCTAAAGAATAAATGTTTCCACGCCAGAACCAAACACATTCTTATCACTATTGAAATCACAGAATGACAGTCGTGCCTGATAAGAGTTTTTAAATTTCATATCAGACACTCGACCATATAAAAATGCATTGCCAATAGTTTATGCCAATTTTATTTTTAAATGTGATTAGGCAGTGGATTTTTCAACTTATCATGTCTTTCCAACCCTTTTAAGATTTCTCACAGCTATGATTCACAACTATGATTAAAAAGCATCAAGCAGTACATACAGAAAAAGTTTATGAATAAAAAAACATGCATCCAAAACTTAGACCTAATAATCAATTGAACACACTATTATTGTCTGCCATCTCAGAGGTCAACACTAGTATAATAGTATTTTCTGTATAAGGATATATTTAGTCCCATCTTTGTTTAGATCGGTGGCCTCTTTCACTCCAAATAGTTTAAATTAGGACAAAAATAGGTTTGAAACTCTGCAAAAGAACGCTGTGTATATACATGTAAAAGATTCAACTATCCCCATAACCTTGATCATCTCCAAAAGACAATAATAGTTTTAAATGAAGTTACAGTCTCTAAATTTTACAGAAAAACCATTGAGCACTAGAAGATGTATGTCTTTAAATTTTACATATCAACCATTTAGCACTAGAAGATGTATTTCAACAGGTATCTAAAAACTTAAAGATCAACCTTGTGTCTAAATGCTTCTCCAGATACCCGGCAGCTTCTGTTCAATCATGGACTTTGAGAAAGCACATGGTGATCCAAATGCTACTCTCAAAGGTTCTAATGATTGCATTGACATGACAAAAATTGTAAGGGCACGTATAGGAAAACCATCTACAGGTCAATCCCCTAGATTAAGGCAATAGGTATGACAAATACAGGCAAACAATTTAGCAAATAACATTTGTGACCAACACACTTGTAATCTGTACACCTCAACAAAACAAAAAGGAATGACAAACATAAACAGCTTTTACAAATAATCATAAGTGCCTTTATCTAGAACTCCTACCATTTAGGGCTGTCAAAACATCTTCAGACAAAGCCAATACCATGAAGTACCTACAAATCTTTGCATATCTTTAGCTTGTAGTAGAATGAGAGCCCTGCAGATTTAAAAAAAGGTGCTTCCATGCGAGGCTCGAGATTTAATAACATTCAACTATTGACTTATTGATCAATAATTTGCGAAGGGTAAAGAAACATTCAGGATATGCCCAAATAAAACAAAATCACTGCCATACCCATTACCAATAATACAATAGCATCTGTAAATCATCACCAATAAAGACAAAGACACCATTAAGGATACCTAAAAATCTTTGCATATTTTCAACCAGAACAAGAAAAACCTTGCATATTCAATAAAATTTCTTTTAAAAGAATGAGACTGTCATAGACCAATAAGTGCAAAATGCAAACAGACATTTGTATTCAAATTTCACAAATTACTTTGCGAGAAAACTAGCAAAAGAGAAAAGGTAAAGAATGAAGGTTCAAAGACTGGTAAATGTTGGAAGGGTACAAATGAAAGATGTGTAGATCAGAAAACATAAAAGCACAAAAGTAATTAGCAATTTAAGCTGTCTTGAAATTACAATGAGAAAATATGCATAGTTGTAATAACAAACTAACAAAAATACAAAATGTGAAGGCCAAAGATAAGCCAGAGATCTCACAAATAAGACCAGTCACAAAATGAAATACTCGCTAGTGTCTAACAGTAAGCATAAGAAGATGAATTAGAAGAAATCCATAAAGAGTGCATTGGCAAAGGGGGCATGTAAAGTATTAAACAATTCTTACATCAAACTTTTTCCATGTGCACATGGCAAAAGCATGAGAAGTTAAATGACTAAAATACCAATAAAGCTTAACAACAGCTACTTAAAAATGTCAAAAGTTTGCTTGGCAAGCATGGTCAACAAAAATGAACAGCTACAAATATCAATGACTCTTCTCCTTGGCTACTTGAAAACACCAAGAGTATGTGTGAGTAAAATATTGTAAGAAAAGATGAAGACTGTCCAATATAAATAAATCTCTCGAAGCTCAATAAATCCACATCAAATGGGCGCATAAAAAACATATCTTCAATATTGCATCAGCCTCATCCTCTAAATAGCCAGCTGCACAATTATGTAAAACAATGAGAGATTTGGTACAGAAGTAGGACTTTGAAAAGTAATGTACAGCCTTCACAATGCATCGTCAAGAAATAATGGAATGATGCAGTTCACAGCATCCGTTGAAAACTCAATTATAGCCAAAGCACAAAAAACGTGTTTAAGAACATTTAATCATTTGTCAAAAAAATCAAATCAAATTCTTACCACCCCAACAAGGCATCATAAATAGAGAAAAGAGTGCTAAGTTAAGATTACAATCAAGATATAAAGCACACACTCAAAATGGAGCATATGTTCAATTAATCAAAAACCTATCACTTAAAATACAATCAGAAGCTAAGCCACTAACCTAGATAAATATGGTGAATAATAACCAATATGAATACAAGCCAAGATTCCAACAAAAAACATACATAAGAATGAGTAGGAAAGCAAAATGCACAATTGCAACCAGATAACGTAGCACAACAAAAGCCCAGACAAATTCCTTAATTATACAGCATCATAGGCTATCCTATCATGCCAATAACTCTCTGCAAAAGCTTTCAATAATACTGAGTCTACAAACAATTCTATCATGTTGACCAAACAGAGCAGCCACTAACACAGCCAAAACCATATAGAAGTTGCAAGGTGCATATTGGTTGCTCACAGAACAGGTTGCTAGCTGATCTAAGGTTTTACTTCAAAAATTCCAAGGTTACATTTAACTGCTTGATATGTGTATGGTTTTGAAAGATCTCAAAAACAAATCTATTGTATCAATGAATATGTAGTTCACAAGAGCCCTTAAAACACCAAATTGACCTAAATTTTTAACAACTTAACTACAAACCAAATAAATTTAACACGAAAACATACAAACATGCAATGAGAATATCATTTTCCTACCCTACACATATCATCTATACCTTACACATGAAATGAGGTGAGCATAGAGTGCAGGGCACTTACCTAGCGTTGCAGATATGATGGAAATCCTCCCAAGGAGCTGCCTCCTGACTGTGATGTTCTCGGCAAACCAGACTGGTTTAGCTGCTGATTTTGATATGCATTCAGCCCTTGCATTCCTGATTGTGAACTGTAAATGCCAAGCGCCGCTGCATTAACACCACCAACTCCTCCATGTTGAGAGCCATAACCCCCTGCAAAACTAGGATGTACTCCATATGAGCTAGCCGAACCCAAGGCACCTTGGGCTGAGGGGGAAAAGGCTTGAGAAAGTGCAGAGGAGTTCAGTGAAGAAGCCAAAGAAGGATTCATAGAAGCCAGAAGTGACGGGTTCATGTTCATCCCGCCAAAGTTCTGATTCTGGCTAGCTAGGATGGCATTAAAAGCATTACTAAACCCAGGCAATACACCATGGGCGGACCCAAAAATGGAACCCTTGCCATGAGTGAGTGCCAGGTCATTGGGATCCAAAGGCCCCGCCAAGGGAGTCGGTGTATATGAAGTAGCATTCTTCTGCTTTTGATTATCCGTAGCTCTTTTACAGTGCATTGAATGGCCATCGATATTCTTATTAGGCTCCTCCAACGCCTTCTTAGCGCCTTCCGCGGTCTTATATATAAAAAGAGCAAACCCCCTGGACTTCCCAGACTGTTTATCAAACCCTAGCGGCCCTTCTTCAACTTCACCGTACTTTGAAAAAAAACTAAGCAGTTTTTCAGCAGGCATATCAGCAGGAACGTTACTTACATAAATCTTGCGTCCCGTGGGGTCGTTAACCGGCTGCTGCGGCACGGGGCCCGTGAAAGCCATCTGACAGGCGGTCATCCGGCTGTCGATTTTCTTGCTCGGCTCCTTCAAAGCCCTCTGTGCAGCGTCCATATGTTTGAAGGTCACAAAACCGTAACCTTTTGATTTCCCGGTCGCCTTGTCCATTATAACTAAGCATTCTTCGAGTTCGCCATATTCAGAAAACACAGATTTTAGGGTTTCAGAGGTTGTGTCCCAGCCGAGGCCGCGGATGAATACTTTTCGATGGGCTGGATCCTTGTCGGCGATCTTTCTTATGTTGTCTAATATGTCAGTGTCTCTGGCCACGATGTCGCGGAGAATGCTGATGAGCTGTTCTTTCGCGAATGGCTCCAGCAGGTTTTTTATGTCTTCTTCTGAAATTTCATCTTCATCTCCACCGTCTTCTTCTTCCTCCTCTTTACTGCCCTGCTCGACGTCTGCAATTCCATTTTCATTTTCTCCTGCTTCCTCCTCATCCTCTTCTTCCTCCTCCTGTTCTTCCTCTGCTTCTTCTTCAAGTTCTTCGTCCTCTTCGTCTTCCTCTTCCTCTTGATCTTCTACATCTTCAGTTTTGAGGGTTATGGATTCTTCTTCAACTTGCTCTGCGACCTTTCGCTTCTTCGCCATAGCCGCCGCGCTGTTTGCTGCAACGAAAAAAGAACCTGCAAACCCTAGAAACCCTGAAGAGTTAGACCACTGTGTTTCTCGTCGTCTGTCTCGCCTGCCGTTTAAGATAAACGTAAAGCTGTTTCGAACACCAGCTAGGTTAGGTATTTGGGGCCTGCACCTTCCTTCAACTACACACAAGGTGCGAATTGCTAGTTTAAAATATCCATTGTTGGGAGGCTCGAAATGCATATACCAAAATAGAAAAAATATATATATATACATATATATAATTTTTACTATTATATATAAATAGAACATCATTAAAATCAAATTTAAATTTAATTTTCATTTATCTTCTCACTTTAACATATAATCTTTATCAAATGTAGATTATGAGAATCATGAATATAAAAATTTAAATAAAATCTTAAAACAAAAATGTAGTGTAGGGAATTTTCTTTAGTCAAAATTTTGCTCTCTTCTCACCAAAATGATAAGGCATGGTTGGAAGATTATGAGAATTATGAATATAAAAATTTAAATAAAATCTTAAAACAAACATGTAGGGTAAGGAATTTTCTTTAGTCAAAATTTTGATCTCTTCTCACCAAAATGATAAGACATGGTTGGAACTATTGAATTGCCCTTTTTGTTTCATTTTAAAGTAAACTTTATCATAGATAAATTGTTTCTCATGTTGACAATTCACTAAGGTTTGGAAGATGCTTTAAATTTTTTTTGTCAATTTTTTTCTATTGACATAAAAAAAAAAAAATTTAAAAAATGATTTTGTGTATTGTTCACCTTCAAGTATTGAGAATTTTTATTTTCTTTTTATGAATAGTGTATTTCCATTAAATTAATATCAAAGTTACATATTCACAAAAAAGGGGTCGGGGGATATAAAAATCACCCCGCGAGAGATCATGCAGCAACAGCCGGAAGCAGAAACTAGAAACTATTCATAAAAAAAAACCATAAAGCCTTTAGGCTGCAAGAGCAGTGTCAGCCGAAGGAGGAGGATCTCTACCATCAGAACCCCAAGCATCCCTGGGATTGACAGGAGGGTCGGGAACCGACCATCCATCAGCAGCATCATCTATATCTTTTTCTTTTTCTTTCTCCTCTGCCTGAGGCGGAGAAATAGTTAAATTCAGGCGGGGGGAGGACCACTTAGAGGAGGTGGCAGGAGGCCAAGAGGGGCCACCACGAACAGCAAGAGCATCAGGAGGGGCTGAAGTAACTGGAGCCGGAGGCCAGCCAAAGGTGCGGTGAGGCGGAGAAGTACAGCGACGCTGCCAGGCATCATTGCCACCTCTGGGAGAGTGGTGGCGGGGAGCATGTGACTGCGAAGTGCGGGAGCGGCGAGCCAAAGATTTGCGGCCACGGCGACGACCTCTGGGCGGAGTACCATCCGTAGAAATTGAATTCGGGACCCAGGCAACCGTACAGGGAGCATTGCCCCAATAATTGAGTAGCTCCTGAAGGTGGGCCACCTCCAGCACAACTTTGTTGGCTTGCACTTGAATCTGCATCATAACATTGTTACATATACAAGCTTTATTAGATAAAGCAACATTAATATCGAGAAAGTTGTGAGTGAAAAGAACAACATTCCTATCTTTCCACAAAGTGAACAAAATCTCCATCCTGAAAGTATGCCAAATCTGGGTAAACTTGGAAGGAAGTCTCGGAGAGTCTCCCAGGACAATCATATGCCAAGAGAAGGGTTCAGGCCGGAATGATTTAAAAAAATCATGAATCCACTCCCAATATTGTTGAGCTCTTCTACAGAACCAGAAGATGTGCAAAAAAGACTCTAGGTTCCCACAAAAGGGACACCGAGGATCAGGAACACCCATATGCTTGAGCCGAGGGCCCAAAGGAAGCCCTTGAAAGAGCAAAAACCAAGCAAAGAGAGCCATCTTGGGCTCTGTCATAGCGGACCAAATAATCTGGAAACGAGAGCTCCAGTGATGAGGAGACGAGTGCAAATGCCATCTTTGGTTAAGAGTGTCCACCATGGGAAGATGAGGAGACAACCATTTATAACCCATCTTAGGCTTGTAATTGTTGAAGGGAGTGGCGGGGTACCACTTCCAGTCTTTCCACCAGGGTTGGACAGAATGAACTTTGAGCTTATGAAGCAAATGATCTGGAATGGCCGAAACCGACAGATCATAAGTCAGACGATCTGGACGAGCAAGACAGAATTGGGCCTGCATATCCTCCCAAGACTGAAGGCTCGTGGTGACCCTGGAAAAGAGGTCCTTAGGTGTTCTGATACCACGTTTGAAAAAATGTAGCGCACTAGCACCTTGAGTTCTAGCTAGATGAGTACCCTGAATGGAGAACAACGGAGACCACCAGAGGTTCTGTTGATTCAAATAAAGCCCATCATGAAAGTCATCACCATCCCAGCGGAGCCAAGGTTTGATAGCTTCCCAGGCTTTCCATATGCTTTTGATCACAAAGGTACCCTGAATGTGCACAGGCTCCTGCATAATGAGGAGGTTTTGAAGACCAATTCCCTTCCAAGTAGGCTTGTGAACGGGATAACCTGAATAAATACAATGCCTGACAAGGATTTTCCAAGCTTCATCACCTGAGAGAGCACGAATAATCCATTTAGCACAAAGAGCAAGCCCTTTCTTTTGAGTGGAGAGAAGACTGAGGCCACCTGACTCTCTAGGCAGACAACAATAATCCCAAGCAACTCTATGAAACCCATGGTCATCGTCTCTCGAAGACCAAAGGAAATCTCTGAGGAGGCACTCCAGCTTAAGGTAGGAGGCTTTAGAAGGAGCCCAACAAGAAGAATAGTAAACATGGGTAGCAGCCAAAACCTTAGAACAAATTTGAAATTTCCCCGTAAGAGAGGGGGTTTAGTAATCCAGTACTGAAGTTTCTTTTCAATTTTAGCAATCACAGAATTCCATAAATCCACAGAAGAGCCTTGAAAGGTGAAGGGGATGCCCAGAAAGTGAAAAACCTCCCCATGTTGAACCCATTTCCAGTCAAAATTAGGCAACCAAGGAGGGGTTGGCAGAAAAGATTGTCTATAGTAGAGAGTCTTATGTCAATGAATAGCAGACCCAGAGGCCTGACAAAAAGTCTCCAAACATTGCAGGGCATTAGTAATGTTTTCCTTATCCTCAAGGAGAGTGAGAAAGGAATCGTCTGCAAAATGACCATTGACAAGTTAGGAGGAGGAATTCGTAAGAGAGATGCCTCGAACTAATCCAAAGGAAATAGAGTTGGCCAATAGGTAACCAAAACCTTCAGCAGCAAGCACGTATAACGCAGGAGCCAAAGGGCAACCCTGGCGGATGGACCTAAAAATCCCAAAGGTGTCAGACTGTGAGCCATTGATAGTTATGCACGCAGAGGCATCACCAAAAAGCATTTCCACATAATGCAAAAAATTGGGACCAAAACCAATAGCTTCCAGCATTGCAAGAATGAAAGGTCATTCAATGCAGTCATAAGCTTTAGAAAAATCAATTTTGAGAAACAAAGTCTGCTGTTTGGATTGACGAGCCCATTCCATTTCCTCCCAGACAGCAATAATGTTGTCAAGGATATATCTGGATTTAATGAAACTAGTTTGCTCAGAGCGGACAATCAGCGGACAATCAGCAGAAGGAGATGTCTAATTTTAAGAGCCAAAGCTTTAGTAATGATTTTGTAAGAAACATTCAACAAGGTGATGGGTCTCCAGTTACAGATATCTTCGAGGTCATTGGCTTTAGGTATGAATTTGATGTTTTCTTTATTAATAATAGCACCCAGACTTTTGTTATGGTAGGCTTCAAGATACACTTTATGTAGGTCAGAACCAATAGCATCCTACAAATGCTTGTAAAACTCACAGGGGAAGCCATCACATCCATGGGATTTATCAGCTTCCATAGAAAAGGTAGCCTCTTTTATATCATTGATGGTGAGAAGTTTCTCACAGAAGGCACGCTGCTCGACCGCCATGCAGTTTGGAGTAACGGTAATACATGCCCTGAGAGCTTCTTCCCGAGAAATCAAGTTTCTTTGTGAAGTAAACACTTTTTCATAGTGTTGAACAAAGGCTCAAAGAATATCAAGAACCTCTGAGAGAGTTTCATGACCATGTATGATATTTTTGATCCCAATAGTAGTATGATGGGCTCTAAGAGCATGAAAGAACTCTTTAGAAGCTTTATCGCCCACCTCCAACCAGTGGAGGTGAGCTTTGATTTGAGCTCCCCGAGTAGCATAGTTGTCTGTGATTTGCTTTTCATGGCGGAGTTGGGAAAGTTTGAGCTGAAGCTCAGAATCAAAGGGATTCAAAGCAAGAGCATCAGAAGCACTTTAGAGGGCTTTAGTGGTAGCTTCATAAGACCGCTTGTTGTACATATCTAACTAGCGGCCATAAATGCAAGGAAATCTGGCCATAAGGGTGATGGCATCATTCCACCAAGGAATCCACCCAAAATGGGTGTGGGGTTGAGGCTCTAAATTCTAGACTCGAAGGATGTGAGCAACGATGGAAGCATGATTCAACACAGACGTGTTAAGAAAAAATTATGTTCTAACAGCCCTTCGAGCAAAAGACTGTCACATGATGCCAAAAAGATGGGGTAATGATCTGACAAGGTCACATCTGTCAAGGGAATGACAGGTAACTCCTGATCTTCAAAAAGGAGAAAAAGGATTGAACAGTTATCATAGCATGATCAAGCCTCTTAAATATGCGATCAAAACCAGCTCTAAAATTAGACCAAGTGTGCCAGACCCCACTTTTCCGATGACAATTAGCATTGGGATCAAAAAGGCCCAATTTATTGTGCATATAGTACCACGCTTCCCACTCACCAGTTGTCCAACGAAAAGGCAAAATCCCTTCCTTGTTAGAGGCCAGCTCAACCATATTAAAGTCCCCACACATCACCCAAGTTGCTGGAGGCAAATGATCCGCCAACCAACACCAAAGTTGAGATCTTTCCACAACATCATTGGGAGTATAAAGATTAATTATGCTAAAGGAATGATTATTGAAGGACAACAAAATCCAAGTGACTCGCTGCATAGGATCAGAGCCATGCGCAATAATAGCAGATTGAAGGCAAGGTGACAGAAAAGTAATGACACCACCTTTACCAGCTTCATACTGAGAAGAAAACACAATGTCGTCCGACCATATGACACGACAGGCAAAAGTAAGCAAAAATCTAGAGATTTTAATTTCATGTAAACACAAAACATTCATACTACGAAGTTTGCAATGAGTATCCCAAACATAGTACTTTCTAGAGAGGTCATTCAGACCTCGCACATTCCAGGATAAAAAAATTCATGAAAACTCTTGCATATCTTCCTCGTCCTCAAGAGAGGAGAAACTATTCTGCAAGAAAGTTGGAATGGAGCCAGAGCTGGAGGGTAATTCTCCAGGGGAGACATACCTCTACTTTTCCTCTGGGTCTTCCACACGACCATCAGGGTTGCGAGACCGATGCAATGTCTTCGAAGAAACAACTGATGACACAGCATGTGGAGTGCGCACCACCCCTAGGTTGGCAGATCATGCAGCTAGAGATTTCCCCTGAGAAGCAGGATTTGAAAATTAAGGAATGACCGGTGGCGCTTTGGAGGCCAATATTTTCTCGTCAGCCAGGGGGAGTCAGTGGAGGAGCAGAAGTGGAGGCGGTGGGAGCCTATTTGGGAGCTGAAGAGGCCTTGCCTTTCCGCACTACCATGGTCCATTCTTCCTTCTTTCCAGCCTCTAAATTTTTAATAGGAAATTCCTTTGGCTGTGGCTTGACCCGAGGAACAGCCAAAGCGCAATCCTTTATCTTATGTTCCGCCGATTGACACCTAAAACAAGTGTTCGGCAGGTTCAAATAAAGCACCTTCTAAGAGAAGGTGTGGGAGTCGACTTGTATCTCAACAGAGTCTTTGAGGTCCTTGGAAAGGTCCACCTCAATGCAAAAATGCTTTTGTGTTCAAGCATTAAAAAAATTATCATGCTCCATGATAACAAATTTGCCAAGAGTTTTGGCAATGGACTCAATAAATGGCCAACATGGCAATGGGAGACCAGGAAATTCAACCCAAACGGGAACCCTAAGTTTCTTGTCGTCTGAGACTGTGAAATCTTGAGACTACCTCTGAAACACGAGCAAAGAAGACCTAACCGTCCAAGGGCTACGACTGAATACCACCTCTACTTGGAAAGGGTTGGCAAAATGAAATAGGAAAAAACCTTTAGTAAGGTTTTGAACACCTTCAAGGTGAACCCCATGAGGGGTCCAGCTCTTGTTGACCCAATCTTTCAGAATACTTTTAGGAGGAGTACGACCCACAAAATACCGTATCAAGGTATGTTTCTCTAACCAATCACAAGCAACATCAAATTCTTGCATGTTAAGAACAATATAAAGGTTACCTCGTGGAAGACCTTCAGGACGAATTTCTGCGGTCGCTTGTTCAGAGGGGGTGCCATGACTTTCCGTAGTAGCAACTCGAGCACCAACATCAACTGTTGGGCCGAAGTTGGTCGGAGCCATTATAAAATAACCCTAATGAGAACTCCCACCACTGAATATAGTATGATAGGTGGTAAATGTGTGTGCTTGAATGTGACCTCTAAATCAGGCACAAACTCAACATAGTCTTTACTCAATTGTTCAATTCACAAAGACAAACATGAATTGTTCATTCTGCAAACTCAATTGAAATGACTTGCTGCCTCCTAATTAGTTGTGGATGTCGATTTTACCCTCAGAACGAGAGCCAACAACCTGACCATTGCTAACATGGAGGATTTCTAAGCATGAGAAAAGATGAAATTGCCATTATTCTATGAATTGAAATGCAATTAATCTATGAAAGCAAATTGCTCTTAATCTATGAAAGTGAATTGCAACTATTCTAGAACTGAAATTACAACTACTCTATGGAATTGAAATTGCAATTAATCTAGGAAATGGAATACTCTTAATCTAGAAATGAAATGCATTTAAACTAGAAAAGGAATTGCATCTAAGCTAGAATTGAAATTGCCTTTAACTAGAGAGCTTGAAAGAATTAAATTGATATGTTAGATATGTAAATGAATCATAAATGAAATCAACATATCTTCGATTCAAATTTAAACTAGCCTAATTATGCAATTTTAAACTCAAAATTATGAAAGAATTAATGCAAATTTGACTATAAGTTTGATGCTCTAAAAAATCATCCTCCTTAATGAAGAAAAAGGGGTCCAATTTATAGAAAACCATGGAAAGAGGGTGAAGAGTTTCTTGAAAAGAAACGGTTGCCTCTTCATTTCCATTTGAGACAAAAATGCAAGATTTATTTAATTAAAAGGATGGATTATTGCCACATGAGTGACCTTTCACATGGAATTCCTTTTTGAGGATAATTCATCCAATCAATTAAATAACTATTCAATTCCTTTTATGTATATTAGCTAAAGGGGTTGGAATTAATTTAATTAAAAGCACTTAGGACTTAGAATTAAATCAATTAATCATAAGGATTTTTAGCTAATAAACCCTGAGAATTTAGTAATTAAATATAATGTCAGATTTATGCAAATTTGGGTTTTCTACATTTGAGACTCAGTCAATTAAAGTCAATTAGGAAGAGAATTTGCATAGTACAATAGGACTTTGATGATGATAAAATGCACCAAAATTGATTAGATTGTGAGGTGCCAATTTTGGGGTGTTACATTTTTCCCCTCTTTGAATTGATGTGCGAGCAACGCATTGATTCAAAGAACAGTCTGAAGTGAAGATGAAGATTTTGGAAGTCTAGGTTAGATTGCTAAGACACCGATCAGATTGAGAAGTAGAATCATCTGAGAGATCAGAATTAGGGTTAGATTGCCCCAATGTCCACTGATAGCTGATGAAGATTCAGGACTATCTCCAGAATCAGGGTTAGATTGCCCCCATACGAAGGTTAGGCCTCTTAGATCTAGGTTAGATTGCCTAGATAACGGTCTGAAGAGTTTTTGAGAGCCATCTTCAAAATGAAGCATAACTTTCAAGAATTAGGGTTAGATTGCCCCAATACCCAATGATATTTCAAGAATCAGCTCCAGAATGAAGCTTGATCCTTGAGGATCCGAGTTAGATTGCTCAGATACCTAGAAAGATAGATGACAAGATGCGAGACATCAAGATGCTCCTAGAGATTCAAGAGCATGGAATATCCAATTTTGACCATAAAGTATGAAAAACTGAATATGCCCCAAGTGATGAGATGCCCCTAGCGATGGGGACTTTTGACTCAAATCAGACTAATTCAAGAATAATGCAAAAAGATTCAATGATGCAATCATCTTGCCCCCTCGGGAGTGAAATCGAAAGATGACACATCATAATGACGAGAGCGAGAAATCGCAGATAGAAATAAGATCAAAGATCCAAAGATATCAAAGATAAATCAAGAGAAGACAGAATCAATTTAGAGCGATCGAGAGTTCCTGTTGATTAGGTTTGACCATAGTTGACCAAAATTGACTAGAGTTGACTTTGATGAAAAGATTGTAGAAGTCAAGAAAAATGATAACAAGAGATACTCCTAACAAGAAAGCAATGTCAGAAAATTGACTGCATAAGTGTCCGATCGCGTTGGTCCCAAAAATTTTAAAATGCAATTTTGAGCTGCTTAGGAGTGTCAGATTTTCATTTCGATCACAAAAATGAATTCAGAACGGTCCATTTAGCCAAGGGTGCAACTTTCGCGGAAAACAGAGCACTTTGAAAAATTAGGTCAAAGGCTATATAAGGCTCGGAGGGGTCATTTTCAAATCATTATTCACCTTTTGACTTTAGTGATGGTGAGGGCTCTAGCTGATATTGATAGCATTCCCGTACATTCTCACCGATTTGAGTGCTCCCAACGACACAACCGACCAGCGGAGTATGACGCACCTGTAAGTAATCGCAACTTGATCCTGTATTTCAGAATTTTTTTAATCAATTTTTAGTAGTTAGCATGTTTTTAGGTCATTTAGGACTTGTCTCGCACAATCTCGCGTGAGGAAACAATTTCCTCGTGCCGGCCTTAATCGCCTTTCGTGTGAGGAATCTGAATCCTCGCGCGAGCCCCTCCCCAGCGCTCGCGTAAAAAGTGCGCGTGCGCCGCGTGAGATTTCTAGAATCTCGCGCGAGAACACATCCCGCCTCACGCGAGCCAGAAAGCTCACGCGGGAAGAGAGTTTCCTCTCGCGGGAAAAGATTTTTCTCGCATGGGAAACTGGCCAAAAGTCAAAATTTGTCATTTTCTTGCGTCACAGAGTCAACCAGTTGCCATATCTTAAACTATGTGTAGAATAGGTCCAATATGATTGGTTCACATGGAGGGGTTGGTAAGGAGCTTTCAAAGATGCATGTCTTTGTTGATCTTGATAGGAGATAGGATAAGTGGATGACAAGCTAGTATTGATAAGCATGGTAGATGGGGGGACATAGGGACCCAATATAGATGGAAGGTTTGACGGTCTAAGCTTTGGGATATAAGGACCAAGGATAGATTCGGAGGATGGAGAAGACTGATGCTTACGTTTGAACTGTGGGATATAACGTGTGGAGGGGATATCAACATCTTTAGAGTGAGCTGCATGACCAAGACTCTTCTCTTTAGCATTCATCTTTATATCAACAGGAGCATGAGTAGCTTTGATAGGAGCAGCTGAAGCTTTAGGGGTTTTACTTTTCTGCAAGGAATTTGGAGGAACAATGTTTTCTGGATATGGAAGAGCATGACATGGAGATGAAGGGATGTTCTGTTCTTGACAAGGATCTTTAGATGGTATACAAAGGGTACCTTTCTCTTGATTTTCGATAGGTTCATTAGAGATGGTGGAAAGGGTATCTTGATCTTGCTTGGGAGATGGAGGATGTTCTTGGAAGCAATGGAAGGGAATGATAAAGTTATCATGGGATTCTTGAGATATGCGACACTAGTCAACCATTGGATTAAGATGGAGGGTGTCTTGATCTTGATCATAACTGATATTTGTTTTCTCACATTGTGGTTTCTCCTCTTAACATGGAGCCACTTCTAAGGATGAGGTAGGAGTTTTAATCTGCATATGGGATTCTTGACACACTGACGAACAGTCATTGGGAATAGGCATGATAGGCGTTGAAGCACATGGAAGCTTGGGGTTTATGATCTTTGAAGCTTGAGAAGGACTTGCATTCGTATGCGGGTTAGCTTGGATCTCTTTTAGAGGTAGTCCTTGAGGGTAGACATAGTCATCATTAGGTTCAGTTTTTGACAGAGAGGATGAATCTTTGGGAGATGGAGGAATGGTGGAAGAAGTAGACGTGAGATGGGAAACATTGCTAGACATACGTTCCTGATATTGATCATGCTTGAGATTAGTATCTTCACTAGGTGATTCATTAGGATTTTCTATTTTGATTATGCCATCATCTATGAGATCTTGGATTTTATGTTTCAACTCCATGCAAGATGAAGTTTCATGCTTATTGTGTCGATGATATGCACAGTAGTTACTGAAGAAACTAGATCCAATTAACATGATTTTAGGCAACATGATGAGGTCATTCTCAAGAAGTTTTTCCAATGTAGATTCATAAGATTGTCCCAAAGGAGTAAAGATTTGTTCTGAAGAATAATTAGACGCTTCTTGACTTGCAATATCCTTCTTTTGCGGATAGAAAAGGATCTCATCTGATGTTGTCATGGCTTCCTCTTCTGGATCAAAGTTGGGATTATCATACCAAGATTTATCCATGTTGGAAGAAAGTGGAGAGATATGAGAATCCTTAGATGGAGTATCCTTTCCCCCCTTTAATTGTTGGAGTTCAAATTCCAAAGTTTGAAGTTGTTTCCATAAAGTTTCCTTAAGAATCTCAACTTTGCTTTTAGACATTGTAAAATTGTCTTTATGCGCTTTCTTAGAAGATTGAAAAGGAGGTATGATGAATCAACCGATTGACTGACAGGTGTTGAAGTGATATCTAAAGTGTTGATTAAGTCCAAGACCAAAGGAAGGAGATAATGTCCAACTGAGAGGGATATAGCAATGAATCTGATCTTGAGTCAAGGTTAACTAACCTGTTCTCACAACCCAGAATAAGGACAGCGCAGACAAAGACTGATAAGATCAAAATAAATAATGGGTCACTTGGACTAGCACAACAAGGTCAGATTTTGAGACAACAACGAGTCAGACTGTCAACAAATTGCAATACAAGATAGACTAGTAACAATGTTGATGAGAATGCAGATTTGTGAAAATTTGGACAGAACCTTCACAGTAGAATAGCAGTTTGGGTAGAAAGTTGACTGACGTTCAGAGTTTGATAACAGATACAGAAACTCGGACAAGATTTTGATAGTTAACACCTAGAAGTGCAGATTTAGAATCATTGATTATTTTGATGTTCGATTTGAATGTTTGAGACATTTGTTTGTTTTGATGCTTCACCCACGCAAGACACATCAAACAGAATGTTTGTAGTACCAAAACAGACACATCACAATCCTAGGATAGCCAGGGCAGTATCTGTTGAATCCCCACTTGAACCAAAGTTCAGCTACGCTTACTCATAGCGGACAACTTAAAATCTTGGAGGCACGGGCTCCTCCTTACATGTGCACTCACTTCTCAGGCACACCAAGCTTCGAACCCCAAAGGAATTGCTTCCAAAAGGGCTATTGTCTCTACTAAGAGTCGTAAAAGTGTGGGGCGTCTTAGTCAGTCTCTGACCTTCTGTGCCAACAGATAGAGGGTTTTTGGATACTAGAACATAGTTTGTAGTAAGGGCATCCATTCAGGTGGTTATACTTGCGGCAGATTAGCTCCGTTATGGAGGCCTCCCAGCCTACAGAAGTTACGTTATGTGGGTTTTAACGCACCACAAGGGTACCAAGGGAGATCTTCTTCCTGGTATAACGCAATCAACACCTGTTCACTGTGACATTAATCACAATGACATTTTTTATATACCGGTTTGGAAGGGCTTGGCTTTAGCCTGTTACCAGTTGGGCAATCCACTCTCACTGGCTTTGTTAAAGCACTCGAGAGGTAGCCACGCTAAAGGATATGTATGGATTTGTCTTTCACCCAAGATCCACGAAGGCGAGGGGAGAGGATACGTCCATGCAATTCCTTGGGTTTACAAAACTAGAAGACACTTCAAGCATAATAAGAAAATGACAATAAGGTTTTTGGATTTATGATCATCCCAAAAGGGTGAGAGCATAGTTTCCTAACATTATTTTCATTCCTAAAACAACAAAAAAATGTTCATTTTAAGAAGTCTTGCATGTGGGTTCCTATTTTAAGAAATCAAAAACAAGAAGCAAGCACAATGTTTTTCGTTCTATCGATCAAAGGCAACCTACAAGACAAATCATCAGTAGTTTGTGTTTTAGTCTTCTTGTATAGCGTCCTGCAAACCACTGTTAGGTTGTATGCAAAAGATAATCATATGAACATCAAAGCCAAAGATTAGTCCACATTATCAAAATTAAAAAATCAAAAAATAGATCACATATTCATAAAGTAGACAGAAAATCACGCATTTAAAAAAAAATTCATTGAAAAAGGTGATCGTATGAGCCTGTACAGAGCTCTGGAAGTTGCAAAACGCAGGATTATGTAGGTATAGTCATGAAAAATAGTGACTTCTGATAAACACAGCAAGCAAAATCAAAAACTAATCCCACCACAGTGATCCTTGGGAAAATCTACCCAAAATTTTTAAAAAAATTGCATTAAAAAAGGACTCAGAATGAGTGAGTTATGCGTGTTTGAAGTCAGAACTGTCATCCAGTCTCACGCGAGGAAGTACAAGGCTTCGCGTGAGGAAATGCTAATTTCGCGCGAGGAAATGCTAATCTCATGCAAGTAAATGCTAATCTCGTGCGGATATGTGAGAAATATCGCACGAAATTTCACTGCAGAGTCGTACGGTAAATGTTTGATGCCACAGATTCAATTTTTGGATGAATATAGGTGTATTTGTAGTCATTGTAAATCGAAATGACATTTTGGACGCAATGGGGAGTTAGATTTGACTCAAAGTGAATGTAAAAAAAATAATTGAAAGCAAATGTATAATATGAGGCCAGGAATTGAATATCCTGCCCCACGGTGGGCGCCAAAATGTGTGTGCTTGAATGTGACCTCTAAATCAGGCACAAACTCAGCATAGTCTTTACTCAATTGTTCAATTCACAAAGACAAACATGAATTGTTCATCTTGCAAACTCAATTGAAACGACTTGTTGCCTCCTAATTAGTTGTGGATGTCGATTTTACCCTCAGAATGAGAGCCAACAACCTGACCATTGCTAACATGGAGGATTTCTAAAGCATGAGAAAAGATGAAATTGCCATTATTCTATGAATTTAAATGCAATTAATCTATGAAAGCAAATTGCTCTTAATCTATGAAATCAAATTGCTCTTAATTTATGAAAGTGAATTGCAACTATTCTAGAACTGAAATTGCAACTACTCTATGGAATTGAAATTGCAATTAATCTAGGAAATGGAATACTCTTAATCTAGAAATGAAATGCATTTAAACTAGAAAAGGAATTGCATCTAAGCTAGAATTGAAATTGCCTTTAACTAG
>MU223786.1:77419-92646 GCA_018584345.1 Thuja plicata | reverse complement strand
CATCCAATCAATTAAATAACTATTCAATTCCTTTTATGTATATTAGCTAAAGGGGTTGGAATTAATTTAATTAAAAGCACTTAGGACTTAGAATTAAATCAATTAATCATAGGGGTTTTTAGCTAATAAACCCTGAGAATTTAGGAATTAAATATAATGTCAGATTTATGCAAATTTGGGTTTTATGCATTTGAGACTCAGTCAATTAAAGTCAATTAGGAGGAGAATTTGCCTAGTACAATAGGACTTCGATGATGAGAAAATGCACCAAAATTGATTAGATTATGAGGTGCCAATTTTGGGGTGTTACAGTAAACTCAGAAGAAAAAGCGCAGACAGAGAGTCGTATGCATGAAACCCTAGTAGAGTCTCAAATCCGTCTTTTCAAAGCCAGTATTGAGAATTTTTGTAAAAAGATCCAACACTATATTTTAATTTGAATTGTTAAAATCAATAAAAAAATATAAAATAAGATTTATTAAGAAGTTGCATAGTTTACAATCCTTGAGTAGTACGGGAGTTGTGTATGTGGCTTGTTGAATGCTACTTTGTATGTGCACACTTGTGTTGCCTTTCTTCTATATTTATTTATTTTTTAATGCATACAAGCATTTTAATTCAATTTCAAGAAGACACATAGCCAAAAAAATTAGTGGATTGGGGAAATTAGGCTATTAAGGTTATTTTGCAAGAAGTGTTAATGAGATTCCCTTAGTGGCCTCAAGTGATTTTGAGGGTAAATTTTCCTAAGTAGCTCTAAACATTCTTCGATTGTGCCTAAAGTGACTTATAGTGATTATCAAAGCTTCCTAAGGAAGGAAAAATGCACCCTTTCTTTTTTGTGTAAACATTTGGGCTTTGGTGTCATATGAACTATCAATCAAAAAAATTATTGGATTTGTAATTGTAGATGCAAAAAGCTTATTGGAAATCTATGGATCTAAGATTCAAACAGATTTCACATCCAACAATGAAGTGTCTGCAAGAAAGCACACATACACAATTAAAATAAATAAAACAATGCACATGCATTAACAATAATTTGCCTCCATTGCCCTCTTATCTGTCAAGGGCTTATGTTTATAAAATTTTGCTCTCAAAAGCACACACAAGCTGCTATAAAAGAATGGAGATGTTAAGATGAAATGCAAGAGACTAAGATGCAAAGATCAATGCAAAATATAATATTAATACTTAACTAGAATGCAAATAACATGGAAAGGTAAAATCACTAATGATGCTAAAATGCAAAGATTACTAAAATCACTATTTTGCTATGATGAGTGCTATGCAAAATGCAATATAATGGATTATGATATTGCAAAAAGAGATGGATCCCAATGCATTAAGGGGAGGCTCTATTTATAGAATTTTGGGAAGCTTTAATGAGTTGGATCCTATGTGGAAGCCATATAGCATCCACATAGGGTAGGTGGTTGACCAAGTCAAATATGGTGGCCAAAATGGAGGCTCAAGGTGCCTCATTAAATATAGGAGACAAAATGGAGGTGGAGGTGACTCAAGTCAAATATGGTGGCCAAAATGGAGGCTCAAGGTGCCTCATTAAATATAGGAGACAAAATGGAGGTGGAGGTGGCTCAAGGCAAATATGGAAGTCAATATATTTATGGTAATGTTGCTCATTAAATATAGGAGACAAAATGGAAGTGGAGGTGGAGGTGGAGGTGGCTCAAGAAAAATATGGAAGTCAATGTATTTATGGAAAGGTGGCTCATTAAATATAGGAGACAATAAAAATTTATATATTTCTAGAAAATAATTTCTCTAGCCATGATGAAGTGGCAAGGCTATATGTGTGATTGTGAATGGGTAAAATTAGGTGTGGTTAGAAGAATTAATTTAAGAAGTGAACTATGTAATGTTAAAAATTAAATTACATAGTAGATGAACTTTGAGGATTTATTAATTAAATTGCTATAATTTAATTAATATTAGGTCTTGACTATTTTTTAGTGTATACATTTTGCCCCTCTTTGAACTGATGCTGACCTAAGCATTAGTTCAAAGAAAAATTTGATTGACTACCCCAGATAATAATGATTGAGTGATTTGATGCAAAGTTTGATGAGTTGCCCCTGCCTAGGCCCAGGCCAATGCAATGATCTAGATGCATGAATTCAAATACGATGAGGTTCATTTGATTCAATTTGGTTGATACACCCGATGATAAGAAAAAAATTGATCAATGCATGATGCCCTTATGATGAAAAACACTCCTAATGACGCCCCAATTGTTAAAAAAATGACTGATATGATGTATGCCCCCTTGAGAGATTGATTGGATGAGATTTATCTCTCGATAGATTAGAACAAAAATATTTGATGATTGATATTACACTAGCAATTAAGCAAAGATAAGTTGATTTTGACCTCATGATAGATGAGAGGCAAGGATATGTGCTCAACAAGATTTATCAAAATCTTGAATGGGTTGATTGGCTAGATTGATAGATGTGATGATTGGATAGCACAAGATATTGTGGGACAATGATTGATTGTTGAATCAAGGAGCCTAATAGGTGCTAGACCATTAGCATCTGGGGGGCAGGTCTTAGAGCATCTAGAATTTAGACTGACGATGTATGCAGATAGTGAATTAGATGCTTGAGGATTCTTGTCCGTGAGCAAAAGGAAGATGGGTAATGATAAGATTTCATCCATGAAAAGGCCATAAATGTGAAAAGTGCAATGCAATCTAATATGAAATGCAGCTAAATGCAAACCTAAATGCATTGTTCTCATCCTTTTTGATCTTTTGTTGTGCTTATTATCATCATTGAGCTTTTAAAATGTTGTAATCTTGTACAAGCATCAGTGATATATTTGGATCTCTAATGACCTGAGTATGACTTACATGGTTTTTAACATTGCAATTTAATAAAAGCACCAAGGTATGATTAACCAAGATGACCTGAGTATTGCTTGTGTGTATAACAAATAAGGAATGCATTTCCCCTCTATTTAAGATACAAATATTGGGAGTCAAGGTATGAGCAATGTATCATAATCACAAGGGATTCAGAACACCCTTATCACAGAAACCCCAAAATATTTGATCCTAAACTTCAGGAAAAATGACATCCCACAAACAGAAGACAAAGAAAAACATCATGCTCCCTCATTACTTCTCTAATCAAAAGATATCCCAGAGTGCCTAAAGAGACATGATGATAAAAGATGACCATAGAAACCTATGCAATTGTTTTGTGATCACATTATATAGGAGAATTCATCCTATTGATAATGATGTCTTATGTGATTATATTATTTTGGATGTTGGGTGTCTCAGTTTTTTATGTGTCATCTGTTTGTTGTTTTCCAAGTTTGATTAATGTTCAAAACTCAATATGATGATCACCCGCGATAGTTAGGAATTTACCCCCAGTTAAGCCTAATCATTCCTAAGGATGTGAGGACCAATTTCAAGCCATAGCAAGAGCTAACTCGAACAAGACTTGATTGAATGTATAAGGAGGTGATGTTATTATGGATGACAAAGGACTGTCGTGCTGAAAGATGGGGGATCCAATCTGATACAAGTAGCGCCTGTTTGCCAGGTTTTCACCACTTGTTTTTATTGCAATCTTTTTTTTTTTCTTTTTTTTTCAGTTTATCATTTATTTATTTTTGTATTTTTCTAATTTATGTCTGTTTTTGTATTTTATCCTCTTTTAATTTTTTTTCAGGACGTTTTATGATTTTATTTTAGGACTTTTTTATGATTTTTATTGTTTGTTTCAAGTATAGAACTTCTTCAGGTGCTGAGTATTGATCGGTTCACCCAGTAGATCACCCTCTAGTGTAGATAACTAATAGGCACTTGAACCATATACCACTACAATGATGAAGGGACCAAGCCTGTTTGGTTCAAATTTTCCTTTATTTTTCTCGATGTTGCTGATTTTTGGGATATTCTCTAAGTACCAAATCGCCCACTTGAAATTCCCTTGGTCTAAATTTATGATTGTATTGCTTTGACATGAATTTTTGGTATGCCTTCAAATGATCAACTGCATGCTTCCTTCATTCCCCCAATAATTCTAGTTCTTGTAACCTTTGGATACGATGCTCTTCATTAGAAAGGAGGCCTCTTAAGGACACCCTAGGTGATGGAATCTCCACTTCGATTGGTAAGATTGCCTCTGAACCAAAGACTAGTGCATATGGTGTTGTTCCCATTGGTGTACAAATACTAGTGTGATAAGCCCATAGAGCTGGATTTAATTGTACATGTCAATCCCTTCCTGCATCTTCCATTGTTTTCTTGAGAATATTAAGATTTGTCTTATTAGTTGCTTCCACCTATCCATTACCTTGGGGATAATATATTGTGGAATTTTTTTGCTTGATTTGAAACTTCTCACAAAGTTCATCCACATCCCTATTCTTAAATTGTTTCTCATTATCTATGATGATTTCCATAGGTAGGCCATAGCGGCAAATGATATGATTAAGTATGAGCAAGGATACTTGCTTTCCAGTGGCAGTAATCAAAGGTACAGCTTCAACCCATTTTGTGAAATACCTCATAGTTGTGATGATGAATTTATGGTCATTTGATCAGGTGAGAAAAATTTGGCTAACTAAGTCTAACCCCCATTGACAAAAAGGCCATGGCGTTGTGAGCGGTAGCAATTATCTAGCAGGTGCATGAATAAGGTTTCCATGGATTTGAAATTTTTTACACTATTTGGCAAATTGATAGGAATCCTTTTCCATAGTGGGCCAATAGTACCCTATTCGGATGAGTTTCTTGGCCAAAGTTAATCCACTAGAATGCGTACCATAGATACCCTCAAGAACTTCTCGTAAGGATTTCTCTGATTCCTCGTGCTCTAAACATCTTAAGAGAGTCCCATCAAGACCTTGACAATATAGGGTATCAGAGATCGATGTGTAACGTGAGGCTTGTCTAATAAAAGTACATTTTTGGTTTTGTGAGAGGCCTGATGGAAGGGTGGTCTCTTTTAGATAAGTGTAGATTTGGCCATATATAGGGGATTTAGAACTAGTTACTTGACAAATAACTTATGAATTAGGGTTATCATAAGTAGGGTACACCAATTCGTCTACCAAGAATTCATAGCGATCTTGTTGTTCTGGCATTTGTAGAAGTGAAGCTAAATTTGTCATTGCATCTGCGACCTTATTTTGTGCTCAGGGAACTTGTTCAAAAGTGACCTCAACAAAATATTTATTGAAGTCATCGACCATCATTTTGTATGGCATAAGGTTGTCATTCTTTGTTTGATAACCATCATTGATTTGGTTAACAACAAGTTGTGAGTCACCGTAAACATGTAGTTATGTTATCTTCCATTCAAGCGCCAATTTAAGCCCATTAACAAGTGATTCATACTCAGCAATATTATTTGTGCATGTGAAGATCAGCTTGTATGCCCTGTGGATGGTGTATCCTAAAGGTGCGATGAAGAGGATGCCTGCATTTGCTCCATATTGGGTATGTGATCCATCAAAGTATAGCTTCCATGGTGATTTTGTGAGATAAAGAATGGATGCATCAAGAACTCTGCGTGGATAGGTTGATCATCAGTGAGTGGTGCCTCTACTAATTGATCTACAATTACCTGTCCCTTGATGGATTTTATGTCAATATATTCGGTGTCAGATTCAGTAAGAATCATGACCCACTTAGCCAACCATCCTGTTAATGCTGCTTTACTCAAGAGACATTTCAAGGGACCGCAGTTTGCCATAAGCTTGATAGGATGTGATAACATATAGTGACGCAGCTTTTGTGATACAAATACCACTGCTAAACAAGATTTTCAACTGCGGTATAATTAAGCTCATAGCTGACTAAGGTTTGACTGATGTAATTGTTAGGAATAATATTCCACAAGCACAACTGAGAGGAGGGTGAATCAGTTGTGATACAAAATATTAAACTTTAAACTTTATAAACCAAAACTTCAATGCAAATGATAACACAGTAAATTCCAACACAATAACACAATATTTGTTGTCGAGGAAACCATGTTAAAGGTAAAACCCCAGTGGGAATTAGCACCCACAAATGATGTGCTGAGAGTATAGTATCCATGTTAAAAGATTTAGCCTTGTTAGGAGCTTATTAAAACACTACAATACATAGTCCCTATTAAAGGACATACCCTATTAGGAGTCAAGAGTAACAATGGGCTCACTGCCCAGGCACACTACCCAAAGAAGGTTAATGCCACCCTCGAGGATTTACAATCTGAACAAGTGTATATAGAAAATATACAATCCATTGAATTCTCTGATAGCAAGTGTCTTTGCTTGGTCAGTTCCAATGAAGTATTCTTATCAGAAACTCTACTCTACATCCAACAACCAACAAGCCTCGTAGCTGCCTTTACAATCTCTACCACATCTTTACGAAAGAAAAGATCTCTCATATTCCCTTTTACAATAATTCATTAGGTCTTCTAATTAAGCTTTCCCAATACACAAATAATACACATATAAATAATTGTTTAACCCCTTGCTAAGATACACACGATACCTATAACAAGTAAAAAATCAATTACAATATATCAGTTATACTCCAAGATCCGCAATCCAAGCTCACAATTCATAATACACGTTACATGTATGAAGTCGACCACCAAGTAGGTCTCCTCCAGAATACACACCACAACTGATGTCACCAATACTCTCACAACTATCGATCAACAAAAAATATTCCTCAATGTGTCCTCAGTCATCCCATAAGCTCACATACGCTAAAACATCTTCATCTGTAAGATATACGCAAAATACAAAGACCTGCTCTGTTAAGCATTATTGTCACAGTCCAGAAACCAGTCTTCACTAAATCACATGTAACATCACCAATATATAACCTTAATTCAAGCGACCTTAGGAATAAGGTAATCACACATCCTTCTCCATATCCTTGTCTTCGATCGTTCTAAATCATCCGTATAATGTTCGTACACTTCTTCTAATCAAATAACCAGTATGTTCTCTCCATAAAAACACATGTTGACATCAGTGACAAAACATGAATATCAACAACATAAATAGTATCCAAATCTGATATCATCCAACAATCTCCCCCTTTAGCATTGATGGCAACATATGGGAAAATCCATCAACCCAAAAAGTACTCTCTCTCAATACAATCTTCTGAATATCCTCAACATAAATCTCCCCAAAACAGTAGGGATTTTCACATAGAATCTTTCCCCCCTTTGGTAGCAATGGAAAATGGTGTCATAACTCATCAGTAATCTTCTATAAGGTGTAGCTTTTTCAAATCTTCAGGTCTAACGACCAGGTGCATAATCACCCAAATATACTCCATAGTGTTCCTGCGATCACTCCCCCTGAGGAGTAGATCTATACATCAAGTCCAGACAATGATATAGCTCTGAAAGCCACTGGAGTGATGTGTGTCTGCATCAATTAATTACCACTCGGAGGGGTTCTCACCCCAAGCATGCTTCTGATATATTCAAAAGCATCTTTTGGCAAAGATTTTGTAAATATATTTGTTATATGTTCCTTTGTGCTAATATACTCCAGTCTAATCTCTTTCTCTACTACCTTCTCCCTCAAGAAATGATACTTACTAGAAATATGTTTAGTCTTTGAATGCATTACAGGATTTTTTGACATATTCACTATACTAGTGGTATCACAGTGGATAACCACTGGCTCTTCAAAAATTATTCCAATGTCCTTCAACATTTGTTTAATCCAAACAACTTGTGTACAATTTATTGCAGCAACAACATACTCTGATTCAACATTAGACTGAGCAATACAGTCCTACTTCTTACTTAACTAAGAAACTAGCCTTTTTCCCAAGGAAAAATGCTCCACCACTTGTATTGTTTCTATCATTCATATTACCTACCCAAACAACATCAATATAAGCTTGTAAAATAAAGTCATCTAATTTTTCATACCACAATCCATATTATATTATTCCTTTCAAGTATCTAAAAATTCTTTTCACAGCAGCAAGATGTGTCTCTTTAGGATCTGCTTGATATATTGCCACAATTCCAACTGCATCAGAAATATCTGGTATGGTGTGAGTTAGATATTGTAGACCACCAATCATCGATCTGCACTTTGTTTGAAAAACACTTTGAGTCTCATCATTACTAGTCACCATGGGTGTCCCAACAGGTTTACAATATTCCATTCCAAACTTTTTCAACATTTCCTTAAGATACTTGGTCTGAGATATAAAAATACCATTCATACTTTGATTAATTTGCAAACCAAGAAATTTTTTCATTTCGCCAATCATTGACATTTAAAATTAATTTCCCATTTCTTTAGAGATCTTCTTACTCATATTAGCATTGCCTCCAAAAATGATATCATCAACAGTAATAAATAGCCCTTTCCTTGTCGTCATGATCTTGTTGTGCTAGTAATGCTCCAAAGACAGTTTTGTTGCTGAAATGTATAACAATAATGGCTTGCCTAGAATTAGTGACATTAAAATAGGTGGGTTTGCCAAATACTGTTTAATTTGATTCAAATTTTCTTCACATGAAGCGTCCCAATTGAATGACACATTCTTATGCATAAGTTTAGTGAAAGGTTGACTTCGATCAACGAGTTGTGAAATGAATCTCCTTATAGATTGTAGCTTTCCTTGTACTGACCTTAATTGTTTAATGTTCCTGGGAGGTGACATTTCCATGATTGCTTTTACCCTAGCTGGATCAACTTCAATACCTTTTACTGAGACAATGTATCCCAATAATTTTCCGGAGGTGACCCCGAAAGCACATTTCTTGGGATTCAATCGAACCTTAAAGTTCTCTAGCCTGACAAATATTTTGTATAACACGTGTAAGTGATCCTTTCTTGTTATTGATTTTCCCAAGATGTTCTCTACATAGTCTTCCATTATTATTTGCATCATATCATGGAAGATAGTGGTCATGGCCCTCTAATAAGTAGCACCAACATTTTTTAATCCAAATGACATTGCATTCTAGCAAACATTTCCCCAAGGACAAGTAAAATTTGTTTTATCCCGATCCTTAGGTGCTATTATGATTTGTTTATATCCATAGAATCCATCCATTAAGGTTAATATTTCATTCCTTGTTGTCAATTCTATAATCATATCAATGTTTGGTAGAGGAAAATCATCCTTGGGATATGCTTTGTTGAGATCATGAAAGTCTGTACATATTCTGATGGATTTGTCAGGATTGGATACTGGCAGAATATTGGATATTCATTTTGCATAAGCAATGGCTCTGATGAATCCTGCATCTAATAGTTTCTTTATCTCAACTTTGATTGGTAGGGCTATATGAGGATGCATCTTGTGCAACTTTTATTTCATTGGTGTGATGTCTGGTGCAATAGATAAGTGATGCATTATAAGATCAGGATCTAATCCTAACATGTCAGAGTAAGACCGTGTAAAATTTACTTGTTTATCTTTGAAAAACTGGATAAATTCTTCTTTTTCTTGCTCTGAAAGTGAATATGCCAAGTGTACGATCTTAGGATTCTCCTTTGTGCCAATGTTTGTTGGTGTAGTTGGTTCGATCAGGATGGAAGATCTCTCTTGATAGTGCTCATGAATCATGTCAATTCCTTCATCCTTAGGTGCCTCTAAGAGGATTTCACCTTTGGATTCACTCTTTCTTTTTACTATTTTATGATCTAGTGCTGCCAATAGTTGGTTTTCAACAAAAGACCTTTTGTTGTTTTTAATTCTTTTGCAGCTAAAGGACTTGGCACCTCCTTGAGTGTTGCTAGAATTATTGGTAGACAAATTTTATGGTTCCACTGCATTCAAGTAGACTGCTAAGGCATATTCGGAGGCAAAGGTTTCAAGTTATGGGGGTCCAGTTTGTTCTTAGTCTATTAATTCAGGATGCACAAGTGGTAGGGGATCATTCCGGTCTATAGCATCCAAGGTCCTGATAGATTTATCTTCATAGGTCTTATATGAATCATTAAGGTCTATTACATGACTTTCTTCAAGATTATCTATAGCACGAGGAATCAAATTATCATTACTAGAATCACTATCAATATCATATGACTCAAATTCTATGGGAGGTAACCTTGAGCTCTGACCCTCACCTAATAAGGGTCCGTATGAATGGACCACATCTATGTATTTATCTTCTGATGCATCAGAAAAAGAGTCCCATTCACATGTCGTGGAGTCTTCATCACTATATTCTTGCAGCTTATTTATTTGGTTACGAAGAGCTTCTTCTTCTTCAGGTATCGTGTCTTTATTCATGGTAGCCCAGTCCCATTTTATCCCTGGTGATGCGCAATGGAGTTTGCATGGGTTCCATGATAGCTTCCTTCCATTTTCCCAAGGGTCCTTCCCCATCATATCCTATAATTTGCATGAGGTGAAAAGCATTTCCATGTTTCTCAGTGGGGATTTTGATGTGTTTGATTTCTTTTTGATGTTCTTCATCATCTTCTCCTCTATACAACCATTGAAAAATATTTGTATCTTCATTTTCTTCAGCCATTGTTTTCCCTTTTGTGAAGGTACCCTCAAACATTGTTGTTGGTTTTGATGCAACAAGTTTCGATAAAGATGGTTTCCATATGATCTTGGGGATGGTGGTAGTTTAGTCAAAGACAATGCATGTTAGAAAGAATACTCCCCAATCCCTTTGTCTTTTAATTGCAATTTTTTCTTAAACTCTGAAAGGATATTTGACATGTCACACTTTATTGGAGTCTTTGATGTGGAAGCCTCATGAGATGAATTGGAAGCTTCATGAGAGTGACCCCGTTGTGTTAATTTTTCCTGGTTATGTGGCAAAATGACATCATTAGCAGTCTTCATTGTATTACAATGTTGGAAGGGATTGGAATCTCCTGGAATGGAAATCTCTTGACCATTGAATGAGAATTTTAAACATTGATGATATGTGGATGGAACTTCATGCATCTCATGTATCCATGGTCTACCTAGTAGTATATTGTAGGACAAATTCAGGTCCAAAACTTGACACAAAGTATCCCTCTATAGTGGCCTAACTCTGATAGGGAGAACAACCAATCCTTTTGAGGATCTTTCTTCATCATCATATTCCTTGATTGTGATTCTTCGCTTTGGTTCAATAGCATCTTCAGAATATCATAAAGCCTTTACGAGATTTAAAGTACAAATATTTTGTCCAGCTCACCCATCTATCAAGACATGTTTGACTCAATTTTTTTGAATGAAGACTTCAATGTGTAAGGGAAGATTGTATCGATGATTAAGTGACATATCATCTTCTTCTAAAAAGGACAAGTAGTGAGGGGTTGTGAGATGTCAAACCATAGCTTGAAATTGGTCTACATCAAGATCATTAGGAACAGTTGTCTCTACGAGGGCCTTTTCCAAAATTTCTTTTTGAGTAGGTGATATTTTCAATAGTTTGAGAATTAAAATTTGTGTGGGGGTCTTTTGTAATTGTTTAACCAAGTTGTATTATTGTGATGTGGATGTTGATTTAGAAAATACCCATTTTAATGTGACTTTTCCTTGACTTCTTGTGATAGCATTGGATGATTCAACATTCACATGTGTTTCCTTAACAACAATAACATTGATAGCATTCTCATATGGCTCAAGATTATGAATGAAATTATCATGTGATCAAATGTTAGTGACCTTATCCCCTTGGAATTGTTTTGACGATTCTCCTTTATCATAATTTGGAAAAGGGGTCTTGAAGGCGGTATGTTTATCATTAGTTTTATGACCTTCTATGTGATAATGTCATTATCGATTAAGTCCTAGATCACATGTTTTAACCACATACAATCATTGGTTTTATGTCCTTTATTGCAGTGATATTCACAAAAATGAGTATCATTCCACCATTTGGGTTTCACTTGGGGTTCAAATTCATTTTCCTCGGATAAAATAATCACCTTGTTTGCGAGAAGCGTTCTCAAAGCCATCTCAAGAGGCTCTCCCAAGGGAGTGATTTTTCTTCTTGGTGGATATGAATATGTTGCCTTTGGTTTATTTGTCTCTTGATTAGTCTTAGGCATGTTGCTAGTGATATTGAAGACCAATTTCTTAGGTTTTGCATGATCAAAAATGGCGTCACTCACTACAATTTTATTTTTATTCCAAAATCTTGTCTTATCATTGTTGTTGTTGTTGTTGTTGTTGTTGTTGTTGATGTTGTTGTTGTTGTTGTTGATGTTGTTGTTGTTGTTGTTGTTGTTGTTGTTGTTGTTGTTGTTGGTGGTGGTGGTGGTGGTGGTGGTCGTGTATGACGATCCTTTGGTATCCTTATAAAGTTTAATTTCTCCCTTTTTTACCATAGCATTTTCAAATTTCATGGCATTTTCTACCATTTTGTCAAAAGTGGGTGGACATTGTAATTGAAGATTAAATCCCAACTCAAGGATAAAATTATTTATAGAAATTCCCATCTTTTCTTGTTCCGTTATAAGTTGGGGATACCTAGAAAAAATCCTTCACCATCATTGGAGGAATGTTAGAAAAGGTTCTACACTTCTTTTCTTAGTGTTACAAAGATCCAACATTGTCACTTCGTGTTCTATGTTGTAAGAGTATTATTGGATAAACTTTGTGATTAATTCCTCAAATGTCTTAATACTGGGTGGCAACTTTGAGAACCATTCCATAGCTGTCCCCCCCCCAAACTTCATGGAAATAACCTCATCAAGTAAGTATCATCATGGATGAAGTCCATGCTAAGTGTGCAAAACTCTCTCACATGATCTTGGGGATCTGTTGTGCCCATATACTTATCGTATTTGGGTATCTCCACATTTAGTGGGAATGGTTTCATATATAAACTCTTGTCAAAAGGGAAGGGACAAATGGCATCCAATGAATACTTGTTAGAAATTAATCTTTACTTGCATTATGTAAGTAGGATATTCCTATGGAATCCCTACACCTATGTTGTCCTCTTGTGAGGATAATTCATTTTATGTATCTTTTATTATCCCTTGGTTGTATTATTTAATTGGGATAAACCAAGGTATCCCTTAGATTCCTCCTTAAGAGGAAATAACACAAGTGGCACACACTTTATGAAATGTGGCATACATAGATATGGGAGTTACCATGCAACTCCTTTCTCACATCTCTATTAAAGAGATGTCTCTTCTTCTCTCCAGAGACTAATGAGGTTTTCTTCCTCTTCTCAATTATTGTATGAGCAATTCGCTCTCTCTCTCTCTCCTCTTCTTAGGCTTTTCATGCCTCATTCATAATGTCACAAGGGGTTTTCTTTTCTTTTCCCTTCAAATATCTTGTCTCATGGTGTTGGATCTTGAAGCTTTCTCTCTCCTATCTTATGGTAATATCTTTTCATGCATTAACTCATCTTAGATTCTTTCCTATTATTGCTTATTTTCATATTTCTTTTTCTATTTCCTAACAATTTGTTTACACTGAAGAACCTAACACTCTACCCAAGAAACAATATATCACTCTCGGGAAACAAAATATTGCACTCGAGCATCAGGCTGCAATTACCAAAAAATAGCAAACTCCTCAAGATGATGTTCTGAGCGATGGAGATCAGAATGAAGGACACGGTGATGATCAAAATGATGAACACATAGCTGAACCAAAACTTTCCAAGTATGTCAGAAGACATCATCCACATAATCAGATCATAGGAGACAAGAAGGCTGGAATGAGAACAAGAAGTAAGTCACTAAACACTAGATGTTTAATTTGTGATTTTGAGCCTAAATCTATTAACACTACACTAGAAAATGAAGAATGGGTCAGTGCTATGAATGAGGAAATAGAAAATATTGAGAAGAAAAAGGCATGGACACTAGTACTAAGACCATATGACAAGACTGTCATCGGTACCAAATGTATATTCAGAAACAAGTTGAATGAGAATGGAGAAGTCACTAGTAACAAAGCAAGGTTAGTATGCAAGGGGTATGCACAAGAAGAATGTATTGATTATGGAGAAACCTTTGCACCCATTGCTAGACTAGAAGGAGTTAGAATCTTACTTGCTTATTCTGCATTCAAAGGATTCAAGGTATACCAGGTGGATGCCAAATCTACATTCCTAAATGGAATACTGGAAGAAGAGATATACATTGAGCAACCAGAAGGGTTTGGTGATCCAGACAAGAGAAACATGGTATGTAGACTACATAAAGCCTTGTATGGATTGAAACAAGCACCGATAGCATGGTATGAAAGACTTCACTCCTATCTCATAAGCATTGGATTTGTAAGAACAAGTTAAAATAATAATACGTATTTAAAAGAAGATACTGATGATAACATAATGATTGCTGAAATATTTATTGATGATATCATATTTGGGGGTAATGATATGTTATGTAAATCCTGTGCTAATGAAATGAGCAAAGAGTTTGAAATGTCTATGTTTGGGGAGATCAAATTCTTTCTTGGTCTACAAATTCTTTAACAAGATGTAGGGATATATATCACCTAGTCCAAATACATCAAGGAAGTGTTGAAAATATTCAATATGGAAGATTCCAAGCCAGTTGGAACACCTATGGAAACCGAATGTAAGCTGAGAAAAGAAGACAAATCAAATGAGTTGGAATAGTTGCAAGATTCTATGCTAATCCAAAAGACACATGACTACTGTCAAGAGAATTATGAGATATCTAAAGAACATTGAGGACTATGGCTTATGGTGTAACAAAAAGGGAAAAATTGAGCTTCAAGTCTATACAAATGCTGAGTGGGATGGAAATCTAGATGAAAGGAAGAACACAACTGGAGGATAATTCTTCATGGGTGACATAATTGTCACATAGATCAGCAAGAAGAAAGGACGCATCTCACAGTCTACTACAGAAGAAGAATATGTGGCTGCTGCTGTTAAATGCTCAGATATTGCATGGATCAAACAATTATTGGAAGGTATGAATATGAAGATTCTTGAACCAATGATTATCTATTGTGATAATACCAGTGCAATTAATATATCAAATAATCTAGTCATGCATGCTAAGACTAAGCATATTTCTATCAAGTATCGTTACTTAAGAGAACAAGTACAAGAAAAAGAAGTGATACTAGTTGTAAGACTAGAAAAGGGGTTAGAAGCATATCTAGGTAACTACAAACCCTAAACAATATGCTACCCTAACTAATCTAACATTAGAGCCATTGAAATAGGAATTCATAAACAATATGCAAAAAACATAAGAACTCCCTTCAAGTGATGCTCAAATGCTCTCCTTTCTTC